>VMBQ01007424.1:0-25996 GCA_007657795.1 Dreissena rostriformis | reverse complement strand
TCTATCGTATACAGAATTCTATTCTCATAAGCAAGATGTTATTTTTAAAACTGAACTCCAAATATAAACGCTACAAATTGGTATTAAGTACGAACATGTCAACCGTAAATCTAAATTCTAAAACTCCAAAACGGTATGATATTTGCAAAAATTAAAGTTATAACTCGCCGGGCTGCCGAAATCAGAAGAAAAACTCAATATATATTTATATATCTGAAAACTACGTAACGTAAGCTTTCTAATGATATATAATTTGTCAAAAGCGGCCGAGAAATGAAACTATAATTTAACAAAAGACGTGAGTGTGTACATCAAAATGTATAACCTCGGCGCTTCGCTGTACGCTAATTATAAAAGGTCGAGAGCAACGACACTGTAAAACGCGCGGTGGTAAAACATAAAATGTGTATTTCTTGTGTGTAACTCGCTATAAATCCATTAATAACAACGGGAATATACTAAAAGTTATAATTGTTTGAAAGAGTAATTAATAAGCAACAATATAACGTATAAACCAATAAAATCGGATGATTAGTTTTTGAATAAAATTGAATTTACTACAGTAAGGGTCAAATACTCGATTCATCTCCTATCAATATACACTCCGTGATTTGACATCTAAATTAAAGTTTGCAATTGTAAACAGTTTTTCTATTTCAAGTAACAGTGACCTTGACCTTGATTCGACATATTAAAGCAAGTTTTTAAGTGTAAATAGTCATTTTGTTTAACAAACAAAAGTAACAGAGACCTTGATCTTGATTCAACTGACTGGCCCCAAAAATGTTATCCAATCAAGGTCTGCATGTTGTAAGCAACCAAATTCTATCCAAATATCTAAGAAGAAAACTTTTCTTATTCATGAAAGGAAAATATTGTGTTTGTAGCATCTCATTAATTATTGATTAAGATATCTGATATTTCCAAAATAACTGTTCTATATTGTCCTCACTTTGTTTGCGAAAAAGAACATAATTGATCATTATTGATCAGCAGCAATCATCATTTTATTCAAAAGACTATTTGTAGCAAGTATCATGTGGATTATTATGTATTTAAACGATTGAACATGTACATAATTGGTTATTAAAAAGGGACGTTCAAATATGCAAAACTTTTGTGTTTTCATCAGGTATGGTATTGAGTTGTATACACCGTTTTGCTTTAACGTTTGGTTGTTCCTAATTTTTTCAATGGTGTATAGTCTTAAAACCAGATTCTTTTTTTCAATATTAGTTTTAACAGTGGGGGCAAAAAGTGCTTGATGATTTTTGTGTTACGACAAGATTTAAAACTTGTGTTCCATAAATAAAGTTTTTACTCTTGTCACACCTGCTTATTTAATCAAATTGTACGTTCTAAATAATTTATCAACATAAATATATGCTCCATCTTTTAATATATCAACTGTTAAATGAATGTGAGCATTTAACCATGACATTAATATTTATTTTTATTTTATATTAATAAATTTGGATAATAAAAAAAGATCATTCAAGATAATTCTTCCGTGCTTACTTCTAATTTAGCACATTTAAATGAGAAGTGTTTTAAAACATCTACTCCAACAGGATTTTAAATTGTGTAAGATGTTTTTAAAGCTGAATGGTAACTGGAATTACAAATTGTATACGTATCAGAATACAGTTATGCAATAGCTATGAATTTCCCTTAAATTATTACATTCATTGTGACCAAGTAAGCTTCATGGCTTGAAACATTTTGTCCAAATTAATCACTGGTAAACTACATTATTTTATTATTGTTTTAAACTTTATTTTACTATGATTGTCCCAAATGAAACTCAGAATATAATTGCGTTTAAATGGTATTTGGTGGGTAAGGAAGTGAAATGAACATGTGATTGAATAATGACATGATTAGTGTTTTAACAATTACAATCTTTGTAATAAGTGTTGAAATTATTCTTCTCCATTCTTTCGGAATATTTTCCATTTTAACAATGTGTTCATTGTTTATTTTTTACATATGTTTTTTCAGGTCAACGTTGAAATGAATTCCAAGCATGTTGAAGTGTGCTGCATGCAATTTAATTCACGTTTTTAAACTATATTGTGTTTGCCAATCCACACAAGATTTGTTTTATTAAAACATTAAGATTTGAATGTTTTCCAAAATCCTGTATACCAGCAAGTGTTTTATTGAAGGATAGTTCAGTACAATCTTATAAAATATCAGTTTCGTTTGCAAAAAGGGACAATAAAGGTTAAATTTCATGAAAAATGGCTATACCTTTTATTCTTGTTAGCTCTCATTACAAGTTACGAACCTTCAGCGCAGAGGATAAAAATAAAACAGGACGGGGTATCGCCTTGTTTGCAGCCCCTTGCCATGGGGATAAATAAAATACGTAGCCAAACTGAGAAACAGCTGATTTAGAATCTTTGCATAAACGTTAAAACCAACGCTTTATATATGGGCGAACATTAAAGACGGAATAAGTATTTTGCAAAATGTCATAAATTAACCTTGTATTTTCCTCTCTCAATCTCCGTTTAATTAATATATTAGGTCGTTATCAATTAAATTGTCTTCAAATAATTTAATATATGAGCTATTTCTCCCGAGACAGTTTTATAAACAGTATTCAAAGGAATTATTTGGCGCCCAAAATGTGTGTATAAAAAGCCTAGATTTATTACCCATACGACAGGTTATGATACCTTGTGTTCGTGTTATAGATTGAGTTCCACCATTCAAAGCCTCATTTAAGTATCTGACAACTTAGGCACAAATTGTTTTATCAGAGCATTTTATAACATTCTGAATTAAAGCCAGAAATACATGAGCTTTTATTATTTTACATTTTGTTAACATTTAAAACGTCCCTCATAGTAATGATACCTTCACTTGATATGGACTCATTCTGGCTAAATTTAAGACGACTATTCCTTTTACATAGTTATTAAAATCTTAACTGCTACATTCATTTTTTATTTGCTTATAAATAGACTGAAAATGATACATTGCGGTCAGTTATTTCGCTAGCCTCTGCATTTTATCAGTTTAGATGCGAATATAGAACGACTTATCTTTTTCAACACAAATATCAATAAAACAATTCTATCAGTATGACTGTAACAAGCACCCTTACTTCATGATCAACAATGAACATTGTACTCGGTGTTATTAACATTAATATGTCATCAATAGTCTTAAATGACGAATAATTAAAAAATGTATAGGATCTTCCAAAGCAAAAAATGTAATAATTATCTTTTTTAGCTTTTTGGTATCAAACTTCAAACTTATGATTAAAAATGTGCACTAATATCGTGTATGATTGACTCATATATGTTTGGTGTTAACTTGATCTCCACAAATATAATATTTTTAACTTAAGAAAGGTATTACAAATAAAAAAGGTACTCGCATTAAAAACAACTAATTTAGGTTTGCACGTTTTTTTCAGGCCATTCCTCAACAAATTTTCCCGAAAGCGCAGAACCAGATGGCCCATATGACGACAGCGTAAACAACGGGTCCGCCGTAGCTAATTCGCACCATGATCCGGGCCCGTGTGGCGGCCCGCTGAGCACCGAATATGTCACCCCTCGCGAGGGCGTCATGGGCCTAAAATAAAACCGTCATGGTTTTAAGCCAACAATTCTTCAACAGAACTTTTCTCACTAGCGTTCTTATTTGCCCGAAGACGAAAATTGCTTTGAGGATTGCAAGAAAACCGGACTAACTTAACAAGTTTTCCAGATATCCAGAACACCAGACTTTCCTAACTAGCTTTCCAGATATCTAGAAGACCAGACTTACTTTACCAGCTTCCCAGATATTCAGAAGACCAGACTTACTTAACTAGCTTTCATAATACCAGAGATACTTAACTGCCTTTCAAGCTCGGCGGAATACCAGACACAAGCGTTACCAGACAACCTGATCTTCTTCACAAACTTTAACAAATATCCAGACGCTGGTGCTTTAAGATCACCAGCACACCAGACATACTTCACTGGCGTTCAAGCTTGACAGAAGACAAGACTTACTTCACTGGCTTTTAGCGGTCCTTAAAACTCAGACTTATTTTACTTGCTTTCAAGATAGCCAGAAGACCTGACCAAATTTTAAGATCAACAGAAGATCAGACTTACTTGACTCGCTGCCACCAGCGCGATAAGACCTGTGATGAAAAAGCAGCAAATACAAGCTACCCAGGCCTGCGTGGTGTAGTCATGCGGTACCGGAGGGTTTACTTTACCCGTATCACCCCCAACTTGGTTCACCTTGCAACAGAACAACACACGGAAGTTACGCTTTTGCGACCATATGAAAACGTTGCATATTGCTGCTTGTGCAGCGAGAGTTTTCCTTGGTTTTTGTTAGAAGACATCGTTGTGGGAGATGTCGAAAACTTTTACTAGGATTAAAAAAACATACGCTATTAATGTCGCGTAGAATGTGCTCGCTTAACGTGATTGTTTCTTAATAATATGTGAATAGTCTGTGCTATCCTTATTAACCTCTAAGATATTACCGTATGTAAGATTATTATGTTCGCCATTTGTCATTTAATTCATTTGATTTTCAAAATGTATAATATAGTTCCGGTAAACATATGCCCGTCTTTCTAATTTACTTTAATACATGATTAATTGACTGAAAATATTTATTAAATATACTATTATATAAAGGTCTTTTCAATTTAGCGCGTAAAATAGTCGAACACTAGAGGTTGACATCATGCATTGCTTTACCTTGATAGAAGCTAGAATATAAATATTAGGTAAATCTAGAACTTATAGCTTCTTTAAATAAACGCTTTCTAGTCTAAATTAGTATTGTTTGGGTAAATTAATTATAATTAAATAATCATAGACTTATATATGGTTAAAGCAATACATATGTTATTTGGGAAACGCTTAACTGTGAATAACATGTCAATTTAGACAATAGATTTAACATAGCGTATTTACACCCTTTCAGATACAATCACTTAATACCCAGATTACCTCCAGTAAGCCAATACTCATCTCGTTGATGAAATGCAGCTTTTATCCGAACATGACCGTGCGAATTTGACAAGGCATCAAGGAATCAAATGAATACATCTTACACTTAAATCAAATTCAAATAAGTGTTAGGTAAAATAAATTAATTATAGTTCATGTTATACCCAGACTCTTTAGTCAGACATGTGATTGATGTGTCACCTTTTTCCACTCTTACTTTGCTCACATATTAATGGCGTTTTATGCATGCATGTTATTTATTCTGTTAATAATTCAAATGCTGCAGTGATCCTCGCATGTAGTTTTGTGTCCTTAAAGAACAAGATAGCAAGATTATTCCTTTTATAACAGCAAACAAAACATGTTACTCCGTTATAATTTTTTTTTATGAAAACAGATACTTGTCTGCATGCTTCAATATTGTGTGCCATTGGGAGAAAAAGTTCGTTTTTATGTTGTATATTTGTGCAGCGTATTTTTGGACGGTGGTCTTTCTTTCCAAAAACATCGACCTGTTCAAAAGTGTGCGATAAAATATGCATGTTAGGCTGATGTGTTATTAATTTTAAAGCATGTTTGTTCAGATTAATAAAGAGAGGATCTAAGTCTCGTTAAACAACTTAAAAAACACTTTTTCGCAGTTTGGAATATTTACTCTACCCCATAAACTGCCAATAATATCTGCTTTACCCTGCAAAATGCCTATGCTATTTATTTTATAACATCGAAAAACAGGCTGTAGATTAATATGAAAATTAAGCTCATATCTTAACAATTATAAACTTAATCGAAGTTTTCGTAAATCCGCCAACGTGACCAGAAATTCTTATCCCGATAAACAGACAATATAAATACAAGACCGACGTGTTCATCAACAGTACCAAAAATGACGTCATTGTCTTGCATTAAGACGAAGATGAGACCGAATCCGAAACGAGACTCTTAAGTCAGCAGAACGAAGTCCGTTGTAATTTTATAGTATTTAAATAATATCAAATATTAATTGTAAGCTGCATTGATTAACACAAAAATTCTGCATTTCAAAGGGGAATGAAAAATGCAATCTACAAAATGCAATCTCTAAAATATGAATATATTAATTGTAAGTACACTATTTTTCAGTGAATACACTTACCATGGTGCGATATCGCAATTCTGTTAATTAGTGGCAATATCTGAAAAAGAAAATTAAAATCATAAATAAATACTTAAAACAACTGAGAACATTCCGACATTTAAGTGTCCAATCGGTAAGACCTCAAACAAATAACGGACAGAAGCAATCGCTGCTTTTACTACTACAACACCACAACAACAACACAAATATTTACAAGTACTACAACTACTACTACTACTACTACTACTACTACTACTACTACTACTACTAATACTGCTGCTGCTACTACTACTACTACTACTCCTACTACTCCTACTACTACTACTACTACTACTACTACTACTACTACTACTACTACTACTACTACTACTACTACTACTACTACTACTACTACTACTACTACTACTACTACTACTACTACTACTACTACTACTACTACTACTACTACTACTACTACTACTACTACTACTACTACTACTACTACTACTACTACTACTACTACTACTACTACTACTACTACTACTACTACTACTACTACTACTACTACTACTACTACTACTACTACTACTACTACTACTACTACTACTACTACTACTACTACTACTACTACTACTACTACTACTACTACTACTACTACTACTACTACTACTACTACTACTACTACTACTACTACTACTACTACTACTACTACTACTACTACTACTACTACTACTACTACTACTACTACTACTACTACTACTACTACTACTACTACTACTACTACTACTACTACTACTACTACTACTACTACTACTACTACTACTACTACTACTACTACTACTACTACTACTACTACTACTACTACTACTACTACTACTACTACTACTACTACTACTACTACTACTACTACTACTACTACTACTACTACTACTACTACTACTACTACTACTACTACTACTACTACTACTACTACTACTACTACTACTACTACTACTACTACTACTACTACTACTACTACTACTACTACTACTACTACTACTACTACTACTACTACTACTACTACTACTACTACTACTACTACTACTACTACTACTACTACTACTACTACTACTACTACTACTACTACTACTACTACTACTACTACTACTACTACTACTACTACTACTACTACTACTACTACTACTACTACTACTACTACTACTACTACTACTACTACTACTACTACTACTACTACTACTACTACTACTACTACTACTACTACTACTACTACTACTACTACTACTACTACTACTACTACTACTACTACTACTACTACTACTACTACTACTACTACTACTACTACTACTACTACTACTACTACTACTACTACTACTACTACTACTACTACTACTACTACTACTACTACTACTACTACTACTACTACTACTACTACTACTACTACTACTACTACTACTACTACTACTACTACTACTACTACTACTACTACTACTACTACTACTACTACTACTACTACTACTACTACTACTACTACTACTACTACTACTACTACTACTACTACTACTACTACTACTACTACTACTACTACTACTACTACTACTACTACTACTACTACTACTACTACTACTACTACTACTACTACTACTACTACTACTACTACTACTACTACTACTACTACTACTACTACTACTACTACTACTACTACTACTACTACTACTACTACTACTACTACTACTACTACTACTACTACTACTACTACTACTACTACTACTACTACTACTACTACTACTACTACTACTACTACTACTACTACTACTACTACTACTACTACTACTACTACTACTACTACTACTACTACTACTACTACTACTACTACTACTACTACTACTACTACTACTACTACTACTACTACTACTACTACTACTACTACTACTACTACTACTACTACTACTACTACTACTACTACTACTACTACTACTACTACTACTACTACTACTACTACTACTACTACTACTACTACTACTACTACTACTACTACTACTACTACTACTACTACTACTACTACTACTACTACTACTACTACTACTACTACTACTACTACTACTACTACTACTACTACTACTACTACTACTACTACTACTACTACTACTACTACTACTACTACTACTACTACTACTACTACTACTACTACTACTACTACTACTACTACTACTACTACTACTACTACTACTACTACTACTACTACTACTACTACTACTACTACTACTACTACTACTACTACTACTACTACTACTACTAC
Organism: Dreissena rostriformis; assembly: GCA_007657795.1. Taxonomy (NCBI): domain Eukaryota; kingdom Metazoa; phylum Mollusca; class Bivalvia; order Myida; family Dreissenidae; genus Dreissena; species Dreissena rostriformis. The sequence goes on along the minus strand of VMBQ01007424.1, from coordinate 17,622 downwards.
TACTACTACTACTACTACTACTACTACTACTACTACTACTACTACTACTACTACTACTACTACTACTACTACTACTACTACTACTACTACTACTACTACTACTACTACTACTACTACTACTACTACTACTACTACTACTACTACTACTACTACTACTACTACTACTACTACTACTACTACTACTACTACTACTACTACTACTACTACTACTACTACTACTACTACTACTACTACTACTACTACTACTACTACTACTACTACTACTACTACTACTACTACTACTACTACTACTACTACTACTACTACTACTACTACTACTACTACTACTACTACTACTACTACTACTACTACTACTACTACTACTACTACTACTACTACTACTACTACTACTACTACTACTACTACTACTACTACTACTACTACTACTACTACTACTACTACTACTACTACTACTACTACTACTACTACTACTACTACTACTACTACTACTACTACTACTACTACTACTACTACTACTACTACTACTACTACTACTACTACTACTACTACTACTACTACTACTACTACTACTACTACTACTACTACTACTACTACTACTACTACTACTACTACTACTACTACTACTACTACTACTACTACTACTACTACTACTACTACTACTACTACTACTACTACTACTACTACTACTACTACTACTACTACTACTACTACTACTACTACTACTACTACTACTACTACTACTACTACTACTACTACTACTACTACTACTACTACTACTACTACTACTACTACTACTACTACTACTACTACTACTACTACTACTACTACTACTACTACTACTACTACTACTACTACTACTACTACTACTACTACTACTACTACTACTACTACTACTACTACTACTACTACTACTACTACTACTACTACTACTACTACTACTACTACTACTACTACTACTACTACTACTACTACTACTACTACTACTACTACTACTACTACTACTACTACTACTACTACTACTACTACTACTACTACTACTACTACTACTACTACTACTACTACTACTACTACTACTACTACTACTACTACTACTACTACTACTACTACTACTACTACTACTACTACTACTACTACTACTACTACTACTACTACTACTACTACTACTACTACTACTACTACTACTACTACTACTACTACTACTACTACTACTACTACTACTACTACTACTACTACTACTACTACTACTACTACTACTACTACTACTACTACTACTACTACTACTACTACTACTACTACTACTACTACTACTACTACTACTACTACTACTACTACTACTACTACTACTACTACTACTACTACTACTACTACTACTACTACTACTACTACTACTACTACTACTACTACTACTACTACTACTACTACTACTACTACTACTACTACTACTACTACTACTACTACTACTACTACTACTACTACTACTACTACTACTACTACTACTACTACTACTACTACTACTACTACTACTACTACTACTACTACTACTACTACTACTACTACTACTACTACTACTACTACTACTACTACTACTACTACTACTACTACTACTACTACTACTACTACTACTACTACTACTACTACTACTACTACTACTACTACTACTACTACTACTACTACTACTACTACTACTACTACTACTACTACTACTACTACTACTACTACTACTACTACTACTACTACTACTACTACTACTACTACTACTACTACTACTACTACTACTACTACTACTACTACTACTACTACTACTACTACTACTACTACTACTACTACTACTACTACTACTACTACTACTACTACTACTACTACTACTACTACTACTACTACTACTACTACTACTACTACTACTACTACTACTACTACTACTACTACTACTACTACTACTACTACTACTACTACTACTACTACTACTACTACTACTACTACTACTACTACTACTACTACTACTACTACTACTACTACTACTACTACTACTACTACTACTACTACTACTACTACTACTACTACTACTACTACTACTACTACTACTACTACTACTACTACTACTACTACTACTACTACTACTACTACTACTACTACTACTACTACTACTACTACTACTACTACTACTACTACTACTACTACTACTACTACTACTACTACTACTACTACTACTACTACTACTACTACTACTACTACTACTACTACTACTACTACTACTACTACTACTACTACTACTACTACTACTACTACTACTACTACTACTACTACTACTACTACTACTACTACTACTACTACTACTACTACTACTACTACTACTACTACTACTACTACTACTACTACTACTACTACTACTACTACTACTACTACTACTACTACTACTACTACTACTACTACTACTACTACTACTACTACTACTACTACTACTACTACTACTACTACTACTACTACTACTACTACTACTACTACTACTACTACTACTACTACTACTACTACTACTACTACTACTACTACTACTACTACTACTACTACTACTACTACTACTACTACTACTACTACTACTACTACTACTACTACTACTACTACTACTACTACTACTACTACTACTACTACTACTACTACTACTACTACTNATATATATTATGTTATTGATGAGTGTTATATTTATTTATTATTATCATCATTATATGTATATATTATTATTATTATTATTATTTTGTTACATGGATTATATTACAAGTTCTGTAAACTATGCACAGGCGCACATCAATTAATATAGCATGCAGATACAATTGATCACTGGGATTTTCGAATTAAGGCTGCGATCATATTTGTTGTTCGTTGATTTAGTTTTCGTTGTAATAGAGACCCCGGGAAATGCGTTTTTACCAAGGTATAATAAGCCATTCTGCATTACCAATCGTATAGAGTATATTTAATTTAATAAATCAAACTCCAATTGTAATGCCGACATGCATTTATATGGCTAAAACTAAACCTAGTTTTTAACGATATATATGCATACACCCATGGATCCATATTGGAGATTTAAGTAGTTTTGACGATTAAGTACGTAGCGACGCACTGATGCATACTATTACGCAAGTATTCCTCATTATACTGAAACACGTAAAAAACACAATATTAACCTTTAAACAAACCGAGCATAAATAAATAAAACGATTTCAATTACGAGTACGCTTTACCCTCTGAGCACGTGGAAATATGATTGCCGCTCCATTGGACATGTATCACCTCACCGATAATAAATACATTTATAGCGTCTGCCTTAATGACCGATATCTTCGACCTTGCGTTAGGCAAGGCAAACTCGCTTACTATTTTTAGTAGTCTTTATTATTTTTCGAGCAGCATTTAAACGGACTGATATATGGGAAACTGAGAGTTTCTTATGACGTAACTACGTTTTTAACCTTCCAGAATGTAACGCACTATGCATGTTCGCGTATAGCCAAGGAAGTTGATTATTTTGTGTTGCCCTACTGTTGGATGAGCTTATTAACGGATTTTTAAGACAATATATTATGAAATCTTATTGACTGATATTTAATAATACAATTAATAATAATAATAATATTCGGGAATCGTATTCGTGATTTGAAAGAACGCCTCAAACATTTCTTATGCACGCTGATATGCTTAATGCGCTTTCTCAGCTAGTCCGTAATAAATTTATTACATAATAAATGTGTTGACACGATTGCCGAGTAGAGCGGCATCCGTTGTCTATTTAAAGTAAAGATCTCAACGTTCTCTGCACTACAAAGTTTGTAGCAATCGAGTATTAAAACCCACGCTTTCCACGAGGATGACGTGACCTTGTCTGTCGAATGACCCCCACCCCCTATTATACTGATCATTTACCGGTAGAAGGTATAGCAGCCGATTCGATTGTAAACAGGTAATTAAATTGACCAACTATTTGTGATTTTAGCATTACACAACTTTCATTCTTCGTGATACAATTGTAAACACATATGGATACAGCTCTGCGTTTTGCAACGATATAAACTGAGGGCTTTGCTCGAGACTACTTAATTCCCAGTACAAAGGCGAGGTAAATACAAGCGTTTCACTATCAACTCTCGAAATTAAATAGTTTGATGAGTTATTCACAATACTATTAATAATCGAGTCACATAGCTGTGTAAGGCAAGCTACTCAACAGGTATGTTTAAGAACGCGCGTTCACATATTTGACATATATATGAATGATTCGCGTTTGAAGGGTCAATTTTATTGGTTTTACTTCACAGCGCATTTATATGTTTCATTCATATAATTATGTATTCCAAAGTAATATAGAATGAGAAATAAGCCTCTTAAAACTGGCACAGCATCTCGTGTTTGATGTCTGTGTGATTCAGTTAGGAATTGCGCATATAGAAAGGGTAATGCAAACTTTGTTTTAACCGATTATCTTCCACCAAAAAAAAAACCAACGTAAAATGCCGTTGATCCTTTTGAATATATTTCTTGTTATTTCTTAGCGTGACTGCCCATAAAAAAAAGATAAAATTATTGTTTCTACTTCCCTAAGTTCTACGTTTTATAGCCTTATAAATCATTAATTTGTTATATTCTAAATGTAAATACGCCCAACAAGATACAATTGTCTATAAATAAATAAGTTCTCCTTTGAAAAGAAAGAGTTAAAATGTAAAATTGTAAACCATAGCGCGACCTACCCTGTGATGCGATGAACTAGAAAAAGACTTTCAATGTTCATGGGCAGTGATTTTGTACTAGTGGACGAGTCTATGTGTTACAGTAGACTGGGTAGGATAGGTTACCATTGGGGTTTTGTGTTACGGCGTTCCCTAAGGAAAATAGCCTTTGCGTTGAATAAGACAGTTTATTCTTGAGCGAATAAACATTATTAATATCCATGAAAATGTTATCTTTTCTTATATATGTTTTTTCGTCTTAAAGGTTAACACTGGCCATGCATTCACATTGAAGATAACATACAATTGCATGTAGGTTCACACATATTTACAACATTAACACCAAATATAAAACCGAGAGACAAATGCATGCATACATGTCGAATAGCTTATTCTATCAGATTTGTATTTCCAATTTTAAACACGAAGGCTCATGAACGACAATCACAGCATGCAACTTTCACGGCCACCATATGTCATGGTTATTGTCCAGTTATACGGGTTGAATATGGAAGAGTTATTGAAAACTGACACACAATACAGACAATTACAATAATAATTCAATGAAATGTAAATTGAATGAACAGTGTCTTGTACCTCGGTGTTATTAAGGAAGGCGACGGTTATCAAAGCGACGTTATATTCTGCTGTCAATCCGAAATTTTACAGGAAGAGACAGTATACGACTTGTGAAAATAGTGTTCACCAATGGAAATGAAGTTTTTAATCATGGGCAAATATTAAAAGTTGTAAAATTGGTATACGATACATTCGCGAAAAAGTGTTTCAAATCACCATTAATACATAATGCTTGCTTTTAAACTGATGAATCAAAATACAAAACAAAATAAGTGAAAGTATAAACTACAAACCTTAAAGTAAGTATGTATGATTTGCATATGTGTTAAATAGTAATATATTGATAACAATATTTTACAATAACACAAAATAGGCAAGAAAAAATATACATTGAAGACGAATTTCATTAAATGCATCAAAGATAAATTAGCGCCCCGAGCAGATTGTGACGCAGATATTTCGTACATATTTTCCTACAATAACCGAAGCATTCGTCTTTTTATTAGGATCGGAGTTAGTGTTTGTGTGTCGTATGAATATGTATTGTTGCAGGAAATTAAAATGATCCGCAAAACTAAATTTAGATTCACATTGTTCATGCATGATATACATGCTGGCGAATTCGACTGTACAGACATGTTCGATTTTAGAATTAAATATCTGGCTTATTTCGCGTTTTTAAACACATGTTCTTCTTAACTTTTATTTTAATTTATATTGAAATATATGTATACTTAGTTTTTATTACACATTTTATATAAATTTATAAATATTAGACAAAATCGTAAATACTCACTTTAAATGCGTTGATTATGATGTATAACAAGAGTTATTAAGTGCTGGTAGCAGTTCAGGGAGTGCAAAAAGTTCGTAGACCAACCAGTATAAGTATACATCGGAATAATGGCAGCACTAAATCTGCTACTTCTGTAAGATTTCCGCTTTGCTTATAGTATTTAATTCAATGATGTAACAAGGGAACACACATTAACACTTATAATCAGAGAAGAACGACTTGAAACACACTGATACACTTAATAATATGTAAGACATAAACTATTTATCAACACACATGATGCATTTATATCATATCTTTAATTTTTCTGCTTCCAGTGGGACCATTTACGTTGCATTTGTTGTTAATGCATTTATGTATCACCAAATGACTTACATTAAAATATTCCTGAATGGAACTTCCAGAAGAACCAATTATAATATTTGAATGGTGTGAGACATCCAAAGCTGAGCTTGTTTATAAATATGTATGTATTAACAATCGTGCACGCTGGAAGCGAATAAGTATCCAGAAATTCTTAACTATGTAATCAAGCACAATTAACTAGTTTCGTTATTATATTTATATTATTACACTATTTATATTCCAATATTCATGCTACTTAACGAAATCTTCGACAAACAATAACTACTTGGAAGAACACGATTTAAAACAACCCCAACAATCCAGTAATTCACACACACCCATGTTATGAAGTATTGTGTTGCTATTGTGTGTAAACATATGCAACACATGCTATTCTGCTTTAGAAAAAAGCTAAATACACCTTAATCAATAATTAACGTGAGTCTAACATTGCAGGCAACTGATAAAAATAATAATTATGTCCAATGCATTGGAATGTTGCGAATTAAATTAATACTTTGACATTCTGTGCACAGCTTTAAAGTGGTGTGGTGTTACTTGCAGTGGTTGTTTTATGTTATTCTTATCTATTAGTCTTACTTCATGTATCAATGGTTCCATATATCGTATCGGGTTCAGATCCCATCTGCCTTGCCCAATGCATCATGAATGTAGTTTTGTGTCAAACACAAGTACAGTTAAATCGTCTCCCTTAATTTCTTGAAAGTTGTTGGCTAGTCCACTTACAGCCGTATCAAAGTCAGCAAAAGTGCAAACCTTTTTGTATGCAAACGGACTGACACAATATAAAATCAGTATAATCTGAATTGTTACTCCAGGAAGCTTAAGAAAACATCTCTGTATTTGTTCACTACAATGGCTGTCTGGGTTGAGATGCTTCCTCATGAATGATTTATGCAAAACTCGTACGAACCCGTTTTTTGTGGTGTTTTCAACACCTCTTGAAATGGAACAAACAATAACGTTTAGCCAATTTTAACTCTCTTTTGGACATGTCTCTATAACAGTTATAACCTCTTTTTGTCTTGCATGAAACATACAATAACGTGCCAATATATGTCTATCCTGTGTGGGATATTAATATAAGTGCAATCAGGAACTACAAGTTACATAGAGACATTTATGTTTTTTTTTTTAAAGTACAGGGCGGTTTCAGTGACTCATCTTAAGAAATAATATCAATAACGTGCTAATATGTGTTTATCGATTGACAAATACACATAATACAGCACTGAAAAAGGGCTAGTTATATAATGTAATTGATGCTTAATAAAATGCAATGCAGGCACTGAAGACGGTCATAAACCTTGTTCGATAGAAAAACAATTGTGCATGTACAGATAATAGCTTATATTCCCAAAACAGAAATCGAACGCAAAATACTCTATTGGGTTAACCGGGATTAATGCATGTGCGTACATGTCATCCAAGATTGTCCAGTGCAGTCCGCTTTTATGGCACCGTTCGTTTCAAGGAAGTATATAATATTTAGGCTAGGCGAAACGTGTCTTCCCTGAGTCTCATGTGGACTGTACATGCTGGGACGACACTTTACGCACACGGAGAACGCCCATTATACCCAGAACGCGACTTAACATAAACTTACATACATGTATTGATGTCTGCCATTTCCTTTGCACAAAACAAACCACAATATAACCAAGAAACGCACAGACATGTTAGTGCCTATTTTATACATTAGACAACAGCTATTACAGCAATGAAACCGATCACCAGCGACATTCTGTCTGTGGTCTTGATTAGTGTTGGGTAACTGCCTTTAAAACGACAAGAGTGATATGGTTGTATTGTTTTTATTTGCACATGCATGTAGATGTATAGAATTATGCAACGATGGGTATATGGTATTTTACAAAAGGAAAACGAAGAGAAGTATAATCATACAGATGTTCGAGTATAACATTTAGTTATACGAACAATAGTAAACTTCAAATTAAAGTTATAAGTTAATTCAACAAAACCAACTACACCATGAAGTTATAACGTACGTTAAACGAACGTCTACACAACATGTGGGAGAACACTGAATAGTGTGCCTTTCCGAGAATATGTTGCATTAAAAACAAATCAAATGTCAAAGCAAATAAATCATAAATGACACAGGATATTGGTATTACCGATTTTTTCAAGATATGAATTAACGGTCGCATCGGTTTCCTTTGCCTAAGTACACGTAATATAACCGCTCAGGTAATATAGCCTATTCTTCACTACATATTTGTATGATGGACGATCCAATTATAAACTACTACTACTACTTCTACTACTACTATCGAGCACAAATGATGAAATTTGTTCAGTATCTTTATATACATGGGTATGCGCAAACGCTAACCATAAATGCATTTTATATTTTATTCTAGAACAATGAATAGTTATTCTATGGTTCGTTACATAATTCACTTTATAATTTAATTACGCTAATTGCCTTGTTCACATAAAACTAGTATGCCCCTGGCCAGTCGTCTTTGTTGTAAAAACATCTGAGCAGAATGTGTTAGGAGCATTCGGCAAACATTCCGCATGTCTGATGCGGTATTCACTTTGACAAAACTTGGGGAATAATCACGAAGTATGCTTGATTTTGAATATTAATTATGTTCTTGTAATATATTCATCAACAAAGGAAGTGGAAACCAATCCCAAACATTAATTCCGCCAAGCATTTAGTACAGTTTATATTTAATACAAACGGACATTGGAGCCAGACTGTAATCATACCATACAGTTATGTTAACTTCCGCAAGTCTTGATTGCTGTTCAAATTGTCTGGAGATATACATATTGGTTAATCAATGTTTATTTCAAAACCGATGAACAAGGCAGTAAATCATCATACGGTTATGTTTTGACGCCGTTCCAAATATCAAGGGGCAATATTCATGGCCTTTAATGAGTTTGTCGAACATGTCTAAAGATTGAATAATACTTTAATATACAAAACTTCAACAATACAAATATGTAATGGAAGGTCGCTACAAATGTTACAGCTACAAGAAGCCAAAGCTTGGTTTCGGTGAAAAACAGCACATAAAATCAAATCAATTATCATCAATCCACTTTACAAGTAGAACTCGGTGATGCGTAATTATTATCGGAAACAGTTTAATATAAATTTATACGCATGACCTATTTCGACAGCACATATATAAAGACATAAGTGTCAATATCGATTCCACTAAAATCGTTTGTAACTCAGACATAAGTAAAATAAGTATGAAGTTATGCGGCTAATCATGTTCCTAATCTAAACGTCGTACTGTAATTATAGCAATAAAGTTAACTGCGAGCACTAGTCTGGGTATGCTTTCAAACTGAGTAATGGTTCATTTTCTGAATGGGAAAACCTACACAATTCTTCGGGTATGCAGGTATTAATGTATATTGTATATGTGTTGGCTTTAAGTTGTAAGTTACATTCCGCAGAAACCATTCATAAATGCTTATGAGACCGTCCACAATGTTTGGGTTGCATTATCTAAGCGTATGAGATTAACGTCACAAATATAATACATAAAGAAATCTTACAAACAAAGTTATCCTGCTTATCCATCTTAATATAAGTCTGCAAACATAGTTTAAATTGGTAATTAACGCTATCGATGAACACTGAGTATCGGTCGATGCATATGCTAACGATGACATTACATACACAGAGATCTACATACATTTACGTATTGTGTTGCTTTGTTCGTAACTTGGCAAGTTACTTACTTTTTTACATAGTTTGCATCACAATTCGTGCAAAAGAAGCAAACATATTTAAACAAAACTGCAAATTGCATCATGTTTAGCTCAGAGTCGATTATGTCAATCAGAGTAAATGAAGACTTTTCGTAACTATGTTCATAAACATTCTGTAACACTAATGCACAACTATTACCTGCGAGTCCTCATTCGATAACATCCGCGCAGGAGGCTAAGGCTTTTACAGGTGTCTTTGTTACTAACATCAGAAAAGTAATGATGCATGTATGAGATAATGAACTACAATGATTTACGCTTATTGCTTATGTAAATTAAGCTCATCACATTGTTAAAATGTTTAAACAGAACAATTTTTTGATTTTAGTTTTAATATTAAGTTATAAGTATTTGACAATACAGTGGTACTAATACTAAAGTATGTTTTATGGCGTTTGTCACATATTACCCCAATGCCATTCTAGACAGTGCATTGCTGATGTACATTTCAGTGAAATAAAAATTAAAGTAATTAATTATGTTGAAACAAAACCACCTTACCTTCCATGTCTATTTGATAACAGAATAATGCAATATGAACTATTATTTATTATTTTATCTATTATAAGTATTATATACATAAAACGTTACAAGGCATGTATTAATACCGAACCCAAACGAATGATTATACTCTTTTTAAATTATTTACTCTTTATACACGTGGCTTGTATTATAAATGCGATTGGAGTGACCGACGAAAAAGAGTTGTTGGTTCAATTACATGCATGTGAACACACAATATTTATCCCAAACGTTGCAATTCCGAAGCATATGAGGACAAATACATACTTCCCCTGTAGAACAGGAGCTTGCTGCTAAGACAACGGTATACCGTATTATATGAAAGGCTTTTAAAGCGAACGGTTTATAAGGTTACTTAGGACGCTTATCTCAACAATAGTCATTGAACTAAAATAATATTTAAAGTACAATAGGTAATATCTGTATGTGCCTTTTAAGAAACATTTTACTTGGATTCATAAAGTGAGCAGAACATAATGTGTTAAATGTTTAGATAATGTTCTCCCGTTTATTCACTAAAGGATTAAAGACTATTTGGTCGAAACAATCAAAACTAGTTCTTGACCATTTTAGTATTGCTTCAACATCGTAGAATAATGTAATGGTGGTTATTTGAACAACGCAGACTGGCTCTAAAAGCCTTGCAGTAAAAGCTGAATTTCGCCGTATAAAATGCAAACATAGAATAGTTGGAGTACTTGTGTTTTTATCCGAAAAGTTATATTAAGCTAAAAACGGATATAACAGCTCGTTCAATTAGTTGCATTAGTACTTTATGGTATTTTGCCGTTATGGCATCCTAGAAGTGTTAACCTCATATATTGCCCTACAAAACGAATATGCTGACTTGCTTAAGGTTTCTTCACCGAAACGATATGTTAATCACCACTTTAAACATTTATATTGTATTATTTCGTTACAAATCTTCATTTAAGAAAACTTATTTTGTTGAACAATTAAACCACAAAGTTCATATTTTACACTATTTTCATTTTGTTTAAAGTCATAATCTGATCGATATTTTCTGTTTGGAAATTGACACATTAACAATCCATTTTGCCAATATGTCAGGAGGTACATCTAAAAGACAGAAAACGATCGCTCGGTAAAATTCATTAAGAACAACTGCAACTAAATAATTTATTGGCATTAAGTAGAAACTATCGGGGACGATTTCTTTGTAAATGAGACGAATTCCATGTTTTTACGACGAAGGACCAGTAATAAGATAACAGAAACCTAATGAAAAAATAAATCATAACCGGTCGATAAGATTTCTTCAGGGTTTATGGATTAATAATGTCGCAAATGAGTATGTTCTATTATTTGACGTGCAGGGACGACTAAGATGAGAGCAATAGCGTATGTGAGTATTTGGCTTGGAGCACGTACAAGAGTTTTTCACTTTGATGAACGTTGATATTTTGATCTCTACTGTAATGACATGACCAGTTCAATTGTGACATATCTGCATAATAAATGTATATTGTTTGCATTAATTGAAAACAATTTCGATTGTAATATAAGATTGTAATGAAATATAATAATAACGTTTGTATAAGGAAATATCTTATATTTAGACTTTACCGTGTGCACAATCTCAAGTCTTGTATGTGGCGTTAAATTCACAAAACATTTTGGTATGCAGATAATAGCAAGACTATTATATTAGTAAGTATTCATTTAAAGTAACTATTCGTTATTGTATTTCCGTCGTATGGACAAGAATATTTTTTAGGATCAAGCACACACAATAACACGTGTAGCAGGAACCATCAAATGCTCTCAATGTTAAAACATGCAATGGAATTAAAACGACTTTGAAGTTGCAACGGTTGTAAAACTTACAAAATATATACTGTAAGTAAAATGGATTTTGTTCACACACTGAATTAGCACTAGGGTCCGCATTCTATTCTTGCTAGTGATGGTAGGGACATCAAATATTTAATACAACAAAATGTATTTTGAAGTATGAGGAATGCATTTCAAAGGTGTCGTAAATGATAGTTAATACCAAAAGCACCGCTGTAATCTTGTATCAGTTCAACAGTTGTTTTTCTCAACAAATATACTTAATGTGTTTAAGTTTTTGAAACAAATGTTGATATGTGTACACGCAACACTTATGCAGTTAATGATGACTCACACTTTACATAACCACGAGTAGAATCCGAGCTCGCTGAGAAATAAAAATATTAATTAATTAATTACATTCAGAGTTTATCCAATTCCGTCCATATTAATTTTATGTTATTTAAATAAAAGGTTCGCAAATTCTGAATTTTAGTATTATATCAATTAAACGAACACATTCAAGACTGCAAGAAACGTAAGAATGCTGTTCAAACAACAGCACGTTTATTTCAATAAACGCATCTTCAAAATGCATTTATCACGATGTTTAGACATAATAATTCTCAAATGCGCTTCAACTAATGTAATATGTGGTTACCTAAATATGTTCCCATATAATAACAAGTAGGCGTTCTCTGTGTTAGTGTCAACTTAAAATATGGTTTAATTATGCGATTTTAAATTTCTGTATCTGTTATGATAATAAGAAAAACAAAGCATGCATCAAACTTAATGGGGTAATTGATAAGTGATTATTAACATGAATTCAACATATTGTTTAAATGCAGAGTACAGCTACGCCCTGTGTTTCAGAACCGTTAAACTTATATCTGATTAACGTAAGTACTATTGCATCGAATGGTATGAATGAATGTAAAAATGGTATGTTTGCATCATGTCTTCTTCGAATGGTAGTAATGAATGTGAAATGCGATATATTTGCTACCTGTCTTGCGTAATTTACCTAAATATTCATAAACTTTTGTTTAAAATAGTGTTCATTCATACAAGTTCGTTCCTATGTAAGTACATGTGAAGATCTCAACGGTGTCATTCAAATTAAATTGCCGTATTTGCGACATGTAATTTGATAGCAAGTGCTTTAACAATTTAAAATAGTATATTATGACACCTCGACCAAAGTTGTAACAACCGGATAACAGCAAATAAATTTCTGTTGAAAATGCATTTCAAAATCCAGATTTGTATTTGTCCGAATGGTTACAAAAGATACTAGTAAGCCTGTAACATAGCTGCAGGTCCAACCATAATTTCATAAATAGAAATAGATGTTTTAATAATGTAAGAAAATGTTAAAAAGTTAAAATAACTATTGTAATTAATGATAAATCTTATATCATAATAATAAGGGTTCTATAAAGAAAATATTTGAATGTTAGGAACAAAAATAACATAAATGAAGTTTGGAAATTTAATAGCAAATCTTTATGATATATTGGCCATGATTATAGGATTTGATTCTCTTGCAAGTAGAAACATGACATACCTTACATTCATTGTAAAATAGACTAAATCAACAATTTGAAAGGTCAAAGATAGTATATTTAGATATGTGCATCTGCTACTTAGAGACGTTTGTTTAACAAGGCATTTATTTGGTGGAGTGGTCGACGCTGTTGACCTCAGGGATTTGGGCGGTGGTGCTTTGTTTGCATCAAAGTATTTGTACATTAAGACTTTATATCATCATGTCGATAAGCGTGTAAATACTTGAATAGTGGTTTCTCCAATCTATGGGTTTCAGTACATTTAACAATTCAACCAACCAGCAATAAGCACGTGCAGAAACAGACACTAATGACCAATCAAAGTTATAAGGGAATTTTATGCAAATTAACCTGTAGACAAAATGTAGATGTTTGGTCAGAAAGAGGATATTCTGCGGTTAGATTTAACAATCGGATAGAGCGGTCACGCTTTCGTGTCGCGGCGGCCATATTGGCTCGCCGCGCTGTTAGATTGTATTTCACGAACATTAGCAAGCGTTGTATTAGAAAATATTCAACAGAAATCAATCGAGATGAAAATAGAAACGAACTTTGTGTCTTGTTCCTATGTGTACTCCACGAACAATATGATTAATTACGTCACACAGTACTTTTTATGGTCGCCGATGCCAGGATACGAACCGAGCAGTTAAAGAAAAAACCACTATACGGATTATGGATTATCACGTGAGAAAAATAAAACGCAACGTGGAAAACGGTCAGTGTATTCATAAATTGTGGCAAACAGGGGGGTTATTTCAAAATGTATAAAGTAATAAATGAAAAGTAAAAGGAGTCATGACAACGAAATGTTTAAGAAGTATTTTGAAGAATTGTACATAAACGAAATTTTTAAGAATTATTTTGAAGCATTGTACATAGTTAGATGTTAACAGAGTAATAATAATAGATTATGTACGGACAAATTGTGCAAGTATCAAAATCAATACAGTTGTTCATTGATCAGATTTTTTTTTTAAATATCGGTAAATTGAGAATAAAATAAATGAATAAGAAAAGTATCTGAAATTTACATAAGTTTATGAGTTATAGAAATACTGAAATTAGAGGCGCACAAATAATTGAGAGTATTTAAAGAATTGCATATAATTGTTGTATTATTATAATAAAGCATTATGTAACGAAACATTTTTTTTTCAGAATAAAAATAAATAAATTCTAAATTGTAGGTATTTTTGTAAATTTTCATTAAAATAAAATGTACGAGAAAATAAGAATATCTAAAATAGTTTTGTTTATTATTTTAATAAAGAAAATATGTGGCGTGTTTTATTTATTATTATAATAGAAACACTCAAAGAAGGCACTAATATACAAATATTTAAAGAATTTACATAGAATTTGACATGTGCAAAATTAAGAAATTAGGAATAAAGAATATTTAAGACTGTTCTGTTTATTATTTTAATAAAGAAAATATGTGTGGTTTTTGTTTATTAGAATGATAAAGAAAATAAAACAGGACGAATAAATAAAATTATTGGAAAATAGTTTTCCGAATTGTTAAAGAAAGAAACTAGGAAAATACCAGTCAAAAAGGAGATGCAAAGAATTTAAAATTATGCATATTCAATTAATAACGAATGAACACTTAATCAAGGACGCTAATTTTAATTGATAATATGAATAGGGCAGACACTAAAAATAAAATAAATTATAATGTAGATATGTATAGCATTGCTAATATGAGATATCGGTAATTTGTACATATATAGATATATTGAAGGTCTTGTGTAATTCGAAGTCAGACTTAATGCGCTTTCTGTAGCGTATGGCACAGTTAAAATATAACGATATGTGCGCATTAAATTTCTGTATTAGAATAAACTCTATATAGGGTACACATAGTTTATAAGAGCCTATCATTTCCGTAATGATGGATGCCTACCATTTCCGTGGTGGATTAATGCTTATTGCATTAGATTTATGGGATAAGTTNGGGGGATATTTCTGAATGTTTGCCATTATTTTGAATAACTGTTGCATTGACCAATGTATCAACACAACGCAAAGAACAGAAATATAGTTCAAGACTATGCATTTGAAATATTGAAATATGGATATCGCGAAACAACACCTTCCACAACGGAGTGAAGCCACAACTTAAAGAACATAAAAAGCATGGGGACATCATAGTTTTTACTCTTAAAGTAAACGCTTGGTCCTTTTGCTAGAAGATAACCCGACACCAGAAAAAAGGACAAATGTGAAACAACTGGACAAAATACTTGTGACGTTAACGCTATGGAGTTGATGCAGCGGTTCAACTGTTTGACGTGCGTAGATGACGCATCTGGATTAAATCTTATATATCCGGCGCCTATGACATCAGGGAAGCTGCCATAGTTAACACCTTGCAAGCATCGTGACCAAGCGAAGATCTTCATGTCCCGAGAACAACGATGACGTTTGTAAAAACAACAAGGAACACAACAACGCAGATGACAACAACGATGGTTTTAAAGGAAGCAACCATGAATAAGCTACGCAGTGTGAGCCCTAGTAAGCAGACGAGCGACGCCGTCTACGTGATACTCTTAACAACAACAACAACAACCACAACCACAACAACGCAGGACATCACAGCCGAACCACACCGTTGATGTACCATGAACAACGCATGATGTCACTACCAGACGACATCTAAGATGTGCCAGGAACAACACCTAACGTTACAGACGACATTGGATCAATGTGATTGGACCTTTGATGTTATTCCAGTCATTGACTTTGACATTTAGATTGTTTAACAATACCAACATTTATTTATTTCAGCAGAAACGTTTGTCAAAATCTTAGTATATACGCAATTGTTCTTTTATCATGAACGTATTTATATCAACGATCTTTTTATGTACTTCATAGTTAAGTAGTTATATTTTAATGATTTATTTATACCATAAAGTACAAAAAATCAAACTGAGAAGGAAGGTTGTGTAACATAGCTGCAGGTCCAACCATAATTTCATAAATAGAAATAGATGTTTTAATAATGTAAGAAAATGTTAAAAGTTTATTTACATCAATATTTATAAATAAAATAACTATTGTAAATAATGATAAATCTTATATCATAATAATAAGGGTTCTATAAAGAAAATATTTGAATGTTAGGAACAATAATAACATAAATGAAGTTTGGAAATTTAATAGCAAATCTTTATGATATATTGGCCATTTCGCAAGTAGAAACATGACATATCGTTGCATTCATTGTTAGAGTAGACTAAATCAACAATTTGAAAGGTCAAAGATAGTATATTTAATTATGTAAATCTGCTTCTTAGAAACGTATATTTAACAAGTTTTCCAGCTGATAGGGTGGTCAACAGTATTGATACGGGAATTCTAATCTTATTATATAATTTCATACATCAATTGAACTTTACCAGATGAAAAGGATTATAATGATACCTTATTATCATCAGACATTCAAAATACTGCACTGGGAAACTTAATCTTATTAAATTATCTTTCACATCCATTG
>VMBQ01007423.1:22049-44655 GCA_007657795.1 Dreissena rostriformis | reverse complement strand
TCATTTGACCCTAGACGGAGTGTTCTTTGCAACGAATTCACCAAATTGTGGTACGAGCATGTAGAGGCACGAAAGCTTATTGTTCAAACGGAATAAACACATTTACATTATACTAACAAAACTTATTTAATTACGTTGCAGAACAAATACTCTATGTAATTAAACAAAAAATATATCTAAACATTAACTAAGACACGCAAAACTTGTCAAAAGTAAGACCAAATAATAAACATTGATTAGATGTGTGGTAAGACTGACGTTTCGAACTTACCAGTCGATCAGTATTTTAGCCAAAATACTGTCATTGTCTGTACCAATGATGTGTTTGATGCTTTTCCATCGTTCAGCCTCATCGCCGAGATTTATTAATTTTGACCGAAATTGCTGGTTTCTGGCTGTTCTTGCTCTTTTTCTAGCGCTTTCAGTCACAGTCGTTTTGCGCACCCGCGGCATTGTTTGAAAACAATTAACGGAAGTGGGCTGCGCGCATGCGCTTACTGCATTTTGTAGAGACAGTTTACGATTGACGTCACGTGATGCAGGATTCCGCTCACACTCCCAAGATATAAATGGATGATTTCGCGTCTGAGACGCTATATAATTTTCAGGTTTTCAAATCGTCAAAAGTTGCATATAATGGATAATTTAGAGCATGGCAAGAATTTCATTTTTTTTTTTATCGCAAATATCATAACTACAGTGAAAATTTGCAAATCAGAAACACTTTTTTTTCAATTTTGTCAATTTATCAAAGTGTAAACAAGCCCCTTTAATGTTTTCTTTTTCTGTCTGCATATGCACATAAGGATGGGGTCGTTTTAGACCCGCATGTGGTTTGTATTAAAGTCCGCGACAAGTGTGAGGCTCGGGTAGCCCTCAAACCAGTTATAACCCTAAATTCCCTTCATTGCCCGTTCCAAGGCGATGATTTATTAAATGTAAACAAATTTGAAACGTTTCTTTGACAAAAGTAATATCAACGCAATACAATATTCGGGTATGGTAAGTTCATTATAGAAAATCCTAAGTTGGCATTCTTTAATGTTAGATATGTACTATTTACTTACTGATAATACTAACAATTACAGGAAACTAAGTGATATTATTTCAATAAATTACAGAACAGATTTGAGACGATGTGTGTTGTATTGTACACGTACTACACTAGTTTCTGTCAGCTGATTTATTAGTAATTAACATAATCTCTGCATGCGTTTATTGATCAACGCTGACACAAGTCACTGCACTGTGACCACAGCAGGATGCCAGAATACAGAGGTATAAAACACGGTATTTCGGTTAAATTAAGAAGGAGTAAACTAGCAAGTTAAGCAGTTTCATTTTCTTTACAATGACAAGTAGGGTACGAAGTTATTTCAAAGGGACCGATTGAAAAACAAAATTATCTACTTGTTGGCCTTATCTACTTGTTTAAATACAATCAATACACAATTGAAGAAATTAATCAGCTGCTTTGTTTACTTTCTGTTATTTTCGTTGCAATAATTGCATACTTTTTGTTACAGGGGTATGCATATATCTAAGCGTTTATAAATAATATGTTGAGTTCATATGCTTTAATTTTCATAAATAGTGACGATTACAAAACACAAGTTCAAGACATCGTGCATGAACACGAGTCCACGTCCTGTTGTTATAACATTTGTTATAATATTGTATTATTTGTTATAATATGTGCATGTTTAAATGCGTCATTAGAGGTATTCGCTGGAAACAATTTAGAACTTGATTATAAGAGCAATACTAATAACAACATTAGCATTTGTTTTTTAATATATACCGTACACCTGTAGCCGCAACAGCAAGAGATAAACCGTATTGAGCATATGACCCCTAATTTATGTAAATGGACCAAAAAGTGTAACAACAGAAAACAAAACACTGTTGCCCAGACTCCATGATTTGCTATGTGTCTGCTTAAAACAATCACCAAACATTAACTACATAACGGTGTTACTTTTCAAAAACAACACAGCTTACATACAACTATATTTTAATCATTTACTTTTAACGATTGACCTTGTAATGAGATTATTGTAAGTTCCGACTTTCAATCGCGATCAGTACATATGAAGTTTTCTTCACTGTACATATGTTTATTCATGTATTTATCGTGAGCATTGTTTTATACAGATCACAATACATCATATTTGTCTTGAAGGAGTACACCTCAATGTGCAATAGCTTTTTGTTGTTCAGAAGGTTGAGGAGCTTGTTGATATCTTTTCAACATGTCGTTGCTCCGTTCTCTTAATTCTGTCTCGAGCTCTTTTAAACCATCAAGATATTTTCTGAAATTAGATTAGTTCACCACGTGTTACAACGCAGAATGTTTCTTAATTGTAATGTGCATTCAACATGTGATGCCTTCTACGTAGGAACCTGATATATATTTAAAATAAACTACACGTGCAGGTAATGGCAAACAAATTAAATACATGTACATTACGAATGCCATTTCTTAATAAACACGCCATGCATTGAACATTTAAGAATATATGATTTCATCTCAATTACCGTACTTTCATCATAGCACTGTAATACTACCGTTAAAAATTTCGCAAATGTTGATAGCAATTAAAAAAATGTATCCCGTGTAACTTGATGAAGAAACATCTTCATTATCAATAACTCATTGGTTTACATAGTGATAAATATATCCTAAAACATTAATTTAAAATGAAATTTGCATTAGACAACTCACATTATTTGAAAGAATAAATCATATACTACATTTACTGTAACACAATCAGGTAACACAAAGAGACACAGCTAACCGCCACGTGTGGTAAACGGTTTGTTGTAATAGTATTATTTACTTTTGATTTAACTATGTGATATAGGAGAAAAAAAACGCAAAAAATTAAAAAAAAAAAAAAAAATTGTTGTTAAAGTAACATAAATACTAAAAAATCAACGGAAATTTCGGAAAGTAATTCGTAAAATATAGTTACCTAATAAAAAATCAATGTTCCTAATAGCAAAAGCTATATAATTGGGCTATATATATAATTAATTGGGTACGCGAAAAATTAAAAACGAGCATTTCATATCTACAAACATCCTTGTTACCAGAAAACATCTCGTTTTGAAATTTTGGCTTTTTCTATAAGGAACATTGATTTTTTATTGGGTAACTTTATTTTACGAAATATTTTACGAAATTTCCGTTGATTTTTGAGTATTAATGTTACTAAAACATCTGATTTTCCATTTCCGCATGTATCTATATACTTTTACTTAAACCTGAACTGGTTCATTGGTAAACAATGGAACTTCAAAACAGTTTCAAATCTACAAATGTTGTTTGAATGCTGATAAATATCACAAGTTATGTTAACTGTATACGACAATACGTTCAATATTATATTTATCCATAACGTAAATGGTTAACTCCTGTGTTAACACAATGTTTAACAACTTCTTTGCATTCTTCGACAATTCTGAAATACCAAAACAAAACTGTTTAATTTCTCATCTAACAAATATATAACATTCTTGTTGACAACGAAATTTACAAAATCGTTCAAGTTCAGTCTTTAAACAACATTTCATTCATGTTTTATTGAAAAACATTCAATATTAAAACGTGATGATACTTTGCTCGTTCGTCCATGATGGATCTGTATTCGTCTCTTGCCCGTGGATCTGCTATGCGCCACTGGTCAATTCTTTCTCTTCGTATAATCCTTTCCACTGTATTTACTTTTTCCAACTCACATTTCGCCGAATTGTTCGATTGGCTTCTGTGAATGATAAAACAGCAGTATATGGTCATCTTATCTTGCTCTAAATAACGTAAAACTTCCTACTTTTATTAGGTTTATCTCAACACGTCCCAATAGTGTTTGCAATTTATAATTGAGTCTCGATTTGTTAGAACGAAAACAAGTACAAATGCATTACGCGCTGATTCAAGTGAAACTGTTTTTCCCATAAATAGTGATAGAAAACTTTTCTCATTACACTCTAAATACAATGAAAAGAAAGAGCATGATATAAATTATCAACTTAGCTTAATGTTCTAAGACATAAATCAATTAGCAGCTACCGGTTATTTTAAACCGTATTTGCAATCCCAAGTGGTTTAAAATTTGAGTTACTTACAATCAATAGTTTGCCGCAGAACTATATAGTGTCAAAGTCCGCAATTATATCCACTATGATAAACACCCGTTATGATATATGTTGTTTCAAATTAAAGTAACCAAAAGATATTTTCGCTAACGTTGGGTCAGAACAAAGGCATTCTTCTTCTTCGACACGTCGAACCTAAAACCATACACTCATTCTAAATATCATTTCGTTAAAAGTATTCATAAGCAATTTAATATAATAATACAGCAATACTATACACGTGTATAAAATAGTATCGTCTGAAAAGCTAACCGTTGATCGCTTGAAACCAATGACTCAGTTCCAGCTGTATCATCTCGCTAGGTACCCGTCTCAAAGTCGGTGCTGGACGGTAAAAAAAGAACACAATGTTTCAGTATTTTACAAACCATTAAATCATGTATAATGTACGATAAGTAAAGATCATTCATGGTCGCGGGTATACGTTTATGAATTCAATAAAAATAAATTGAAGTGTACACATTTAATGAGCTTCCAAAGAAATGAAGTAAAATACAACAACAAATATACCAATCTTTTAAGAATTGTTCTTCAGATTGATTGATTTCGTCTTGGATACGCCATCTCCTTTTCGTTTTCGTTTATTGATTCAATCAATTCCTCTTGTGCTGACCTAATTAAAAACAAACTGTATAACATGTGACCAATTAAACTGATCAAAGTCGTTTTACGTGTGAGTGTACATTTGTTTTTATATTTGACAGGTACTCATTCTCTGTGTGGTCATTACAAAATATAAATATACTATAATCACAATTAACATTCTGATGATTTATGTATCATAATACACATTAGGTGCTTTATTCATATACTAGTTCATTAATGAACAAATTTTAAATTGTGTTTGTATCTTATAATTACCAATCATGTGACCATTTGTTTTCGTTGTGTTTACACTGGGTAATTCCTTTTTCATATTCTGTCATCATATCCTTTATTTTCGTACATGTCGATGTCCTGGAAGAATGAGAACATATTTGATAAACGGTTTCCAGTGGTTAACACACGTTTCTCTTCAGTTTTCGTTACCTCTTGTTTATACGTTTACTTTTTTAAAGTGGCCGTATCACGCTTCTTAAACATCTTTTGGGTATTATTTATTGTAAAAAAGTTCAAATGAAGACGTATATTCTCAAATCGGAGAACGGTTTTCACTACTTTGACCTTTCCGAACCACAAGTTTCGTAGATCATCACTTTTCAAGCATACTAAAGCAGTTAGTTTCCTCGGATTAAAGAAGTCAATATGCTTTCTTAAAAAAACTTACCTTATTAAAAGGACAATCTTTTGTGTTTGTTTAGTTGGTATGCACCATATTTAACTGTATTTCAACCATTTAAAGTCGGTCAGTCTATTCCATTTTCAAGTGTAATTTAACTTACTAGTTATAATTCCACACAATATTACCAATACGTAAAAAAATAATAATAAAAAAGACGGACCGGTTATTGTTTAAAAACCCGCTCCTACTTATGCAAAATGATTTTATTTTCGATCCTTGCGCATGTGAGTCAGATTTCTAACGTCCGGTTACATTACAGTTTGAGTTTTCTCTGGTCACTACGTTTGGCCCCTCAACACAATACATCATTGAATCATTTTAGTACAGAAAGAACTGAGGCCGATATTGCAGCTTAATTACAAATAGTATTGTAAATGAATTAGATAGGGGTTCTTGAATATACTGCGAATGCTCATTTACACTCGTAAAGTTTGACACATTTAAATCAATGGTACGGGTTAAATGCCAAAGCAATAACGTCATGAAAGATACTCAAACATGTTTATGACCGGGCTGGCTACTGAATCCGAGATCATCGGATTTGTTGTCCATCACTCGAATACCTGATCAAGCCGGTCGGACAAACCTGTATGTATAACAAACAGTAACATATCTGATTAGCCCAGTATTTTCTATATGACAGTACATTCCACACCTGCATCTGTACTGGACGACAGCTTTTCTTTCAAAGATTTTGCACTGGCCATGACATCTTTGAACAGTGATTTCATTGTTGCTATTCCATGTTTGATTTCCGGGCTAAATCACAAACAACATATACACTGTAAATTTTCATCTGCATATTCAGTAGAGAACTATAATATTATCATGCAATCCTTAATTCATGGCAAGGAACCAATAACCAAAAGGTGAAAAATGCAGTGCTCAGAATAGACGTGACAAACAAATATAAAACAAACACACAAATCAAATAAACTCGGGTCACGGTCTTGGAACGGTCGATGCAAATCATTGGGATTAAACCTGTGGGAGGGAGATCCAAACAGCACTAGACATTAAAATATACATTAACATTAACCTAATTGCATCATATTTAAAATTTAGTAGCAAGAAAAGAGAAAACATTGGAATTAAATTACCGTTAAATTGCTCAATAGTTGTATGCAAAATTGTTACTTGTTGAGCAAGGATGGAACTAAAAAAAGTGTCAACCAATTTCCTTTTTGGTTAAACAACTTTATAAACACAACATCATATAATTAGATATTCAAATAAATGCAGTTCAAACATCTTAAATGTTTTTATAATGAATCAACAGAAATGTGTTATTTAGCCGTTTATAATACTCAATGGCAAAATACAGAAGGAAACCTACATAGTGACATTCATCCCGTCAATAACTTCATTTAACGATCTTTGTTTCTTGAGAGTTTCGGATTCTTTAAGATAAATTCCGTTTTGAAATTGTTTTGACAATGCAAACTGTAGTTCTTCTAAATGATCCCTAAAATCAATCAAGATATCGGTAAAAATACCAGTGATATATAAACGCACTCAACAATCAATATTTCTATTGATGTGAAATAGACACGTTTATTTCATGCTGTGCTTTGCTTTAAGTTCAGTACAAATATTACGAATATTGTAACCATAAACCTGCTGCTATACCATTACCATAAACATGCTGCTATTACATGTTTAGCGTGTTTATATTCTACATTTGCTTCTATTGATCAAGCGCATGACGCCACAGTTTCTCATGTTGTTTAAATAATAATATCACATACTTACAAGTAGTATACATAAAGTACTTACATTCGATTATGTTTGCTATTTACTTCCTCCATGACCGTTAAATGTTGGCTTGGTTGATAGTTGGACCAGTTTGTCAATTAAGTCAGAGGGATAATTAAGTCTGATCACCTGTGAAATTCATATCTATATTAATTATTGGATATTATCATGTCATTGAATTAAAATAGATGACACACAGCATAATGCTTAACGCTTAAAACATCATCCATGGATATAGGACCGACGAACCCACAATTATTTATTAATGTTAAATCATTTTTGTCTAAATCTAAGAACATAAACGCTATGATCGTCTTGTCCGTAGTTTAATTAAAATTCATTCAGATATTTCAAACTATCAGATATCTGTCCCGTTTTGCCAAACTGTGAATAAGTCCTTTTAAGATTGAAATGTTTAAGCATGATAAGTGTCATGTATGCAACATATGCGAATAAAGTATGCTCTTCTACCTATATTAAGGCCCGGTCACACAGCGCATTACGGCTTAATCACGTACAAAAAGTTGTGAAAATCTGGTGGACGTGGTCGTTTGTGGTAATTTTTGGTCAATGTTGGCTCGGCTGTTCTTTGGACGTGCTTTGTACTTGGTATGGCCGTCGGCGGCTGTTCCACTGCTGAAACAATGCATAAGCACGGCTAACCACTTTCAGCCGCGTGTAAAGTTAGAAATAGGTTCGCGCGTATTTAAACGGGGGGGGGAAAGAGGCAAGTTACCACGGCTAGCCACGGCCTTATCGCGTCTGGATAACTGCTGAACACGTGTTGTGTACGATCGTAAAACGGGAGCTCCACTGCCATAGCACTGTCCAATCACGGCTCGGCCTGGTCGGAGGTGCAGCTTGTCACGTATAAAGTCGAAGTTCGTTCGCTGTTCTCAATTTAATAATGCCCAGAAAGAAGGGTTCCCCTGCACAGAAGAAGCCACCTAAGTGTACGAAGATCAAGGCCAATGCCCCAGCAGAGTATGAGGCGCTTGAATCCTCGCAGGCCCAGGTAACGGTTCATGTCCAGGCCGAGGTCCATGCTCCTCCTGCTGATGCTGCAAGTCTAGACCATGGTTTTCAGGCTTATACTGACCATGTTGTTCCTGGAGATGCAGAGGCTGCTGTTGATGGTCAGTACATTTTATTTAATCAATTCACTGTTCTTCCATTTGCAAATGTTGTTACTTGAATGTTAAATGAAAAGACAGTGAATTGATCATATAAAAATGTACTGACAATCAACTGCAGCCTCCGCTCCTCTAGGAGCAACCTGGTCAGTATCAGCCTTGGGGCCAGGGTCTTGACTGGCAGCATCAGCAGGACGAGCATGTGTCGCGGCCTTGACATGAACCGTTATCTGGGCCTGTGAGGCTTGAAGACCCTCACCCTAAGCTGGGGCCTTTGCCTTTAATTTTTGTATACTTAATTGGCTTCTTCTTTGCAGGTGAACCCATTTTTCTGGGCGTAATTCAATTGAGAACAGCGAACGTACCTGGACTGAAGAAGATCGGCAACTGTGAGGACCGGCCGTGCGCGGCCGCTTTAATACTTCCGACGAGGACGAGCCGTGTTTGGACAGTGCTATGGCTGTGGAGATCCCGTTTAACGATCGTGCTTAACACGTGATCATCAGTGCTTCAGACGCGATAAGCTCGCGGCTAATGTGGTAATTTGCCTTTTTTTTCCCGCGTTTAAACACTTGCTAACCTTTTGTTTTAACCTCACATGCGGCTGGAAGTGGTTAGCAGTGCTTATTCATTGTTTCAGCAGCGGAACAGCCGCCGACGGCCAGACCAAGTACAAAGCACGTACAAAGCACAGCCAAGCCAACATTGACTAGAAATTACCGATTACGACCACGTCCACCATATTTTCAAAACTTTGTTTACGTGATTAAGCCGTAATGCGTTGTCTGACCGGGCCTTTAGCTCATACCATAATTAGGGATCTCTATTTCATGTGTCTAATTGACTTTACAAAACATAGTACAAAATAAATGTATATAAGTTGAGGCGTTACATGACAATTTTTTGCAAATAAAAATTGTATGTTCTGTTGGATTAAACTTTGATTATAATATACTATGCAATTGTATATGTTTAAAACAGATCCATGCAGTTATTTCAAACATTTAAAAAAAAAATCCCAATTTATATTGAAAGGTTAGGATTCTTTTAACTTCATTTTACCTTTCATTTTTGTATCTTGCAAACAATAACAAATTCGACATGGAAGCCTTTTCAATAGACGAAGAAAAAGATACGAATGAAAAGATACACCGTTACCATTATACTTCTGATGCGGCCGCCGTTTCTACCACAACCACAGTAATGGACCAGATTGAAGAACAACGATCGAATGTACCGTCTGGTTTGAACGAAGCCGGTGAACACACAATTACAGAAGCAGATACATTAGAAAATCGTGGAGATGAACCGGGCAATCCTGGTAATGAACAATTGAGCGAGGAAACAATCACTGCGAATTTAATGAGGATTGAGAAAACAGATAAACCATTTGGTTATCATATTGGTCATGACGATGCAGTTACTGATGCTGAAAGTGTTACACCGATAAGCAAGTCTTCAAATGCTCCTGCATATGTGGATGCAGAAACGATTCTCTATGCCCGCGAAATAAATGTTAAAAATAATCTAGATGACAGTGATAAGGAATCCATGCAGAGTAAGCCGGGGTTAATGGCAGAACGTGCACAAACACTTGAAGAGAATACAGATAAAATATCACATTTTGACTTTGAAGAGTATACTGAACTGTAAGTATGCTTCAATAAATATATTTCTATAGTGTGCTTATCTTTAATGGATGGATTTCAATATATGCCTAAAGAGAACTTTTATTTGCATCAGCATTGAACAATATTTAGTAATTATTGCATAATATGCAGTGAGGGCCTAGAAACAACAAGTAGAATTCAGACACATATTGACAAGATTCTATCACAAAATGAAGAAGTGGCAAGAGAGCAAGCGATTAAGGTCGACCCTCTGAAAAAGGAACTGTAATTATCTGTGCTATGTTTATGTGCAGATAAATTATATCAATTCAATGTAAGGTTCTAATGAACCATGTTTGAATTATTATAAATTACCCAGTTTACCAATTTATGTTAAATGGATACAAACCTGTAACCACCACCTTGTTCAAGCAACTTCAGTGAATATTTTGCATACAAATGCAAGCTTTTTTCTTTAGTATATTGTATATTGTCTGTTGAGTAAACACCACAATAGGATTGATTATCGAATACATGTTTGTTTAATAATCATCGGACAAACATGTACATGTAATAATGTAGTATATAACATTTTTAATGATCAGACATTTCAATTGCTATGTTTGTTCTAAGTATAAGAAGAGTAATTGATTCCGTCTATGATTATATTTTTCTGATAATCCTGGCAGACAATCCAAAAAATCGCTAAATGGTTAAATGTGTATATCTTAATAATGAGATAACTCGATAAAAACATAAGCAATTTATAAATATTAATAACTATTGCAAACCGTAGAACATTCATTTCGCGTACATATTACGAGAAAACGAATTTTAAAAAGCAAATTCTATATTTAGGAATTTCATCTCAATAGGTTATACTTTTCTTTTTTTTTTCATAAAATGTAAAATCATGGAACATGATAAACCTTTTAAGGACGGAAGTTCAGAGAGCTAAAGAGAAAGAAGTAAAAGATTTAAACAACAAACTTGACGAAGCTAACCGACTAATAAGGTGGGTTGACCCAGCTAAAGGTTGTGTAATACACTAACATAGCTATCTGTATTATTGTTTGATGAATTTTAACGTAAATTTTGACTCTAAAGACTGTTGAATATGATATACTTTCAAGATATTTTGCTACATTCTTTATACAGGGAATTGAAAAGTCAACATATAGACGACATAGCAAAAAGCGAAAGCGAAGCTAACCGACTAATAAGGTGGGTTGACCCAGTTAAAGGTTGTGTAATACACTAACATAGCTATCTGTATTATTGTTTGATGAATTTTAGCGTAAATTTTGACTCTTAAAACTGTTGAATATGATGTACTTTCAAGATATTTTGCTACATTCTTTATACAGGGAATTGAAAAGTCAACATAAAGACGACATAGCAAAAAGCGAAGCAACTTTAACGTTGGAAATAGCTGCTTTAGAGAAAGAGAAGGAGATGCTGGCAAAAGAACGCGACCTATTAAAGTATGGTTATTGTTTCACATATTCCAAAACAGTTTGTGTGCACATGTTTTCGATTTTTATGTTGCGTCGACTTCAAGACATTGGTGAACAGATATGTAAGGGAATGTAAGACTGAGAAATACAATTCTTAGTGTAAGCAGCCGTTAAAATAGAGAATAATAGGTAAGTGTTGATTATAGATCAGGTTTATCATGCGAGGCTTAGAAAAAAAAGCACGAGCCTTGGCGAGTGCTTTTTCGTTTTCGTGCCGAGCATGATAAACCTGATCTATAATCAACACTAACCTATTATTCTATTTATCCCACTTTTTATTCAGTTAACCTTTCTATTTAAACAAACATAGTTTAACTGAATTATTTCGTTGGATTTATGACGTCATTTCGTCGAAAAAATGACGTCATTTCTTGCCGTGTATTGTAGCAGAAATTTAATCAACGGGGCTTTAATCAACCGAATTCGCTGTAAAAGTGGGATAAATGTGATAAATTTCATATGTATGAAATAAGTTACACCATGAACAAGTCATTCGTTTTTTCAATGATTTTTTTTACCATTTTTCAGGAATTCGGGCGATTTGGAGAATAATAGTGTACTGAGAAACAGGTATAGGCTTTCATAAATCAAATAACGTTATAATACACTATGTTTATCGTCTGTTAACTTTTACACTCGTATTTCTCAGTTTCCATTCGAAATTGTTCAAACAAAAAGTAGCGACCTCTATTATTATCTTTTGTAGAACATGCGATGTTTTATCATAAAAGAAAACAAGAAACATCCTAAAAGAATTAATATTTTTTAACTTGAACGAATGTATTTTCAATGCAACAGATATTTGGTATTTCGTTAATTTTGATGTCGTCATTTTTTATCTTAATATCATTTTGAGTAAGATCGATTAACACGATTGACATTGACAATTTATTTTGTCGCAATAATGTCGATATTGTTTTTTAAGGTCTATTACTAGTCAAAATCAACGACAATTTCGTACAATATTACGTAAAATAAAGTTTAACAATTAAAAAGTATTGTTCCTTATAGCAATTGTCGAAATTTCAAAGCCAGATGTGGTCTGGTAACAAATATGTGTGTAGATACAAAATGCTCTTCTTTATTTTTTGGCGACACATTTAATTCCATTTTAATTTCCAGCAAATATATGTATGCATATGACGAACAAACACTAAAATGGTATCATGTAAGTGTTCGTGTCGTCTGAATAGATATCTTGCGGGAAATTAAAATGGAATTAAATATGCAACAATAAAATAAAAACGAGAATTTTGTATCTACATACCTCTTTGTTAACAGATCGCATCTGGCGCTGAAATTTTGGCAATTGCTATAAGGAACACTATATTTTAATTGTTTAACTTTATTTTGAGAAATATTGTACGAACTTTTCGTTGATTTTAAGTAGTATGGGGGCTTTAATTATATAAAATATCCTTATGGTTTATTAACAGAATTCTATACTTAAATGTTGAAGTACAGAAACGAGATGATTACATCTTGATCCAGGAAGACCGTCTAAGGTACTGACGTTTATTTATGTGTTTATACTTCATGAAAATCTGAAAGTAAATATCATACTAGATTTGGAGAAACTGTTTGAATCTTATATTTCATTCTTCGCATCAATTTTTTTTTACCTTACAGTTGTACATTTGTTTTGCTCTTTACTGGTAAAGTTCATATTAATTATTGTTTTATTTAAAGGGAAGCGAGGGAGGCAGCTGCTTTATTTAATGATTTGAACGCAAGAGACTATGACAAGTACAGGTAAGTCATTCTGCTTATGTTTTTATAAACGTACACTAAATAACGCACGAGTGTACGTTCGCGCATATTTCAATGACGAAATTCTGGTGTCATTTCATTTTGCTTGCCAACTCTGTTCATAATTAAGCGTAATTGCAAATGAATACCTTTTGGAATACGAGAAGTGTTGTATATAATAAAACATGCACCAATGCCATTTGTAAACAATTTAATCGTCTCTCAGATTACATAAAACGACCCAGACAGACGCATTGCATTTTCACTAGTTCAACAAACCAAATGGTATGCAATCTTATCATGCTTCGAATTATGATTGAGTTGCACACTGCTTGAGGTACAATTAGCACTAACGTCGCATATAAATAGTCGCCTTTTCGATAAGCTGAACATGTATTTGAGCTTTTTGGATACAGTGATATCCTTCGCCTTCGTCAGTCTTTGCGTGCATGCGTTAACATTTTCTTTACACGACGTAGCATCATAATTCGCCTTGCAGATTTTCACCATCCGCTGCTTATAAAGTTCATCAAAGCTCAAATGGTTTGTAGTTATTGAAACTTAAAACGTACACTGCTCTGAAACCGCCATGCTTGTATGTTTATGGTATGAACTATCGTTTAGCGGTCCTACACAAATTTGGTTCAAATCATTTCTCTCCGGGGGAAAAACCGATCATTCCCCAGGGATAACATGATAGTTATCGACTTACAAAGCACATTTACTAAGAAAATTGGCCACGCCTGGGGATATTTATTTTTGTTTTATGAAATTATATAGCAAACTATCTGTTAAAGATCCTCACCATTTAAACCACCATCTTTGATCTGTTTCGGTTTGTGCCTCGTATACTAGTATAGGATTTCTACTAACTTTGTTTAAAGCCCCCATACTACTCAACATCAACGAAAATTTAGTACAATATTTCCTCAAATAAAGTTAAACAATTAAAAATCAGTGTTCCTAATAACAATCGGCGAAATTTCAACGTCAGATGTGGTGTGGTAACATAGATGTTTGTAGATACGAACTGCTCGTTTTTATTATTTGTTACATATTTAATTCCATTTTAATTTCCCTCAACGATATCTATTCATACGACACATGAACTCTAACATGGTACCATTTTAGTGTTCGTGTGTCGTATGAATAGATTACTTTATCAGGTGAGCGAACTACGGCCATCTTAAGATTTTTGATTACAATTATATTTGCTAACAACAACCGGATGTTAAAGCCCCATTACTACTAAAAATCAACGAAACTTTCGTACAATATTTCGTAAAATCAAGTTAAACAATTAAAAATCAGTGTTCCTTTTAGCAAAATCCAAAATTTCAACGCCAGATGTTGTCTGGTAATATAGATGTTTGTAGATACAAAATGCTCGTTTTTATTTTTTTGTGACACAATAAATTCCATTTTAATTTCCCGCAAAAATATCTATTCATACGACACTCGAACAATAACATGGAACCATTTTAGTGTTCGAGTGTCGTATGAATAGATATATTTGCGTGAAATTAAAATGAATTTATTGTGTCACAAAAAAATAGAAAACAAGCATTTTGTATCTACAAAACTTACCAGACACCATCCGGCGTTAAAATTTCGGCAATTGCTATAAGGAACACTGGTTTTAATTGTTTAACTTTATTTTACAAAATATTGTACGAAAATTTCGTTGATTTTGAGTAGTAATTGGGCTTTAAACCGTTTGATGTGCGAACATTTCTTAACTTATAAGATTTTTTGTTCAGACAATGTTATCGAAATTGGCAAGAGGTCGACAGACAGTTAAATGAAAGAAGTGCTAAAATCAAACAGAGTTTCCGCCAAAGAGATGGCCAATCCCTGGTTGACACACTCACCTGGGTGCAAACAACAATTGAACGGATGCCCGGAAACTGCATCCATGGCAACAACTTTCAGCGCATGACTGCTATTATCCAGAACGCCATTCGAGTACGTGTTGTTGTTAATAATAATTACTTGCCAAAAATTTACCAAAACTAAAGTTGGTGTTTTAACTGCAAACGTTAATCGCGTATATTGAATACCATAAATAGAAAAAGAATATCAAAGAGTTTCACCTATGTTTTTTAATTATGTGCTGATTATTTATTCGGCGTAATGTCTAAGCTCACTTTTAAAGTAACATTAATACTCAAAAATCAACGGAAATTTCGTAAAGTATTTCGTAAAATAAAGTTACCCAATAAAAAATAAATTTTCTGTATAGCCAAATCCAAAATTTCAAAACGAGATGTTTTCTGGTAACATAGATGTTTGTAGATATAAAATGCACGTTTTAATTGTTCGTGTCACAATTAATTCCATTTTAATGCCCCGCGACTATATCTATTCATACGACACAAGAACACTAAACTGGTACCATGTTAGTGTTCATGTGTCGTATGGATAGATATCAGTGTGGGGTTATAAAATGGAATTATTTGTGTACACAAAAATTTTAAAAACGTGCATTTTATAACTTATGCAGTAGGGAACGCAATCCTACCAAAAACATGACTGTACTAGTTTTACGTAAACCAATAACAGTTGCTGATCGTTGAGGATTAATACTTGAACAGCAGTCGTTTACATTGATCGGTTAAAATAAGTTAAGAAGCATATCTATAACATTGTAGAACTGAACGTAATTTTGCATCATTTTACTCAATTTATGTTCAGGATATTATTTGCGGTTTTATAATGAAATAACTATTGTTTTGGACCTGTGCACGCTAAGCGAATAACAATGACGATGTTGACAAAGACTCAAGTCGATAATATGATACTGTTCACGATGAGCTCACAATTGTCTGTCAGTTGTATTAAGCTGTTGCCTTTCAAAAAGACTAAAAAGCAAAATTGGTGGAGCTTAAATTTACTTTTTCATTATACTGTTGTGTAATACTCGTTTTGTATGTGTTATTAACCGAATTATATCACGTGAATAAATAAGTTTAACATTCATAAAATAGCGTGTGGTAGGTAACCTTTTGCTTATATACGCATCGTTGGAAAAAAAAACACAGTCAAAAACTTTAACTGTAATGTAACTATTTACTTATATTAGAACTGAGCTTGCATTATATTAAGAATACGTTATAACTGTACATTTCATTCAACTTCTCCGCATGATGTAAGTTGATTCTGAAAACAGTATAATTATTTGTTTTTCATGTAACATAGAATAAAAGAAGTTTAGTATGCACCGAAAGTATATTAATGTTGTATTTCTTTATTTTCGTTGCGTGAGTACACTTTTTGAAATACCATTAATACGTATTGTTTTATGAAAACGTTTGTATTGCGTCCACCTATGTATTCATATATTGTAGGGTGACTATTCAGGAATCCGGACAAACATTGCGTTTCAACAGGTAATTGCTCAGTAGACGTTGATACTACTCAAATATTTAAATACGACAATTGTGTTTGGCACTAAGGCAATTTATTGGAAACATATAACAACAGTTATGTGTGTTTTGTTTATTGTGAAAACGTATCAAGTTGGATGCATTGCATTTTAATAATTACATCTTGAATAGATGCATGTATATGAATACCAATGATCTGATGAAATCATTTTTGTTTCAGGAACCTGACTGTGTTTTGCAAGAGAGGCATTAACATACGATGGGAAGACTGAGAGACAATTGTAACTAGATTTGCTTGTTTAACGCCTAGCATTCTTAATATATTATGACTTTCCTTATTTTCGACTGGATACTTTCTCTGTGAGATAAATTTGGTAACACGGATATGTAGGCTGCCTGATATCGGCAGAATGCATTAAATTCAAGTGTAAGTGCGTACCCAATGCATTCGAGGACAATATGTTTTTAAACCAATGTATTTGCTACTTAATATATTGTTTTAGTGCATTATAATAGAATGATTTTAGTGAATGTGTGGTTGATTGGTATTGGTACAAACAAAGCTGACATATTTGAGCCTCGCTCTGGGAAAACGCGGCAAAATGCACGTGTGTAAAGTATCCTGCAAAATTAGGATGTGCGGACAGCACAGTTTAATCTGGGTGACAACTACGCACAGGCACTAAGCGCATTTATAATCCTTTTAAAAATCACATACCTAATCAACACTTATGGAACTATCATTGGTTGATCAAATGGACCAACGTTTTTTGTGCAGATGGAAAACTGGGATTTTTTCTTTAACTAGATCTTTTACGTCGTTTCAGTATCTAAATAATCACGATTTTTGTAAAGAAAGTTTAGTATGTAACCTTCCCGATGCTGTTATAGTATGGTCAAATGGCTACAAATAAAAATTGTGTTGTGTATTGATGACAAATAGTAATAAACTAGCCCTTCGTGACGTCAGAACCCTTGTACATTGTATATAATCACATGCATTTTAAGGTCAAGTTCAATCGATGAGGGCACATGACATTAAACGTATATTAAGTTGTGTTAAATATGCACGAACGTCCTAAATAAGACTCTACCTGAAAGGTGATTTTGTTACGTTAAAACAGTTTGATGCTTCTTTGAAAAAACAAGACGTCAGACTGAATTAGGATTTAATATATTTAGGCATTTAAACATGAGCCATATTTTCAATAAACTATGAAGATAATATTTCTGTTTATAAGCTATCATCAATTTAGCTAGTGTTTGAAACGGGTAACTGTGTAATTCTGTAACAAATACAATTGCTATCACTTTAAAATGTCATAGATAAGGAAGTCTCATTAAAGCAATAAGTTGCCCAAGCGGTGTGCATCGGACAGTCGCAGAGTGATACGATGAAAGATCGCAATACCGGGTGGTAACTAAGGCATTGGTTTCGTTAAAGAGGAATTTTCGCTTACATTTATTTGTTGGTATCAGTACACGAAGGTCGACAAGAATTTTCTTTCACGTTTGAGGGATCTAGCTTTAAAGACACAGCTTTGACATTTTAATATATGTTCTAACAAATGTAACTGGGCCAAATATTGTTTCAGAATACTGTGGTTTGAAGAAAAGAAAGAGATATGTGGTCTAGGTTCAAATGAGTCTATTAAAAGTACAATATTAAGAGATTATCGGGTTCATACGGCTGTGTTGTTTAAGAATTGGCTCCATATTTGCCTAACAAAGTCATGAGTGCGTTGTGTGTGTGATATTATTTCATCTATTTGTAGCCTATGGGTTAAGTATCTGCTATATTGTCGACATAATAGGGCGAGGCTTTCGTATTAACATTTAAAGAGAACCTATCCTGCTAAACGAATGATACAATTCATTGCGTTATTATTTTACACGTGTGTGCATTTTAGATTTCAAAGGGAAATTATTTAAAGAGTAAGGTGCGTGTTATGATTCAAACCAAATTTGTTTTGAATCATGATTGTAACTTCTGACCAGAAATGTTGGGCTTTATTTAATTTCAAAATCATGTGTTTTGTACAATCGGTACTTGCCGAACAGAAATCGAACATGTTTGACTCTTTAAGTTTACACTTAA
The DNA here is from genome assembly GCA_007657795.1 of Dreissena rostriformis. Lineage (NCBI taxonomy): Eukaryota > Metazoa > Mollusca > Bivalvia > Myida > Dreissenidae > Dreissena > Dreissena rostriformis. Next base: position 25,967 of record VMBQ01007423.1, on the reverse strand, counting down.
ACAGATAATTATTATTTTGAATATGTGTGGCATGTACTATTTTTTAAAGTTCTATGTTAAGTATAAAGCAATTAATGGGACTTGAAAGAAACGTTGAGTATTGTGTTCTGTGTTTGTGGTTAGTAGTTCTTTCGACTTTTCAAAACATGTTATTTATGTAGGTCTAAGAGTTAAGTAGACGTTTGTACGCTATTTTGCATATTTTAGATTTAAGTGACATGTGATCAAGAAAGTAACTTTGTGTTGCAAATGGTATATGTCTGAGTGAAAGAGATTATTTTCATTCTATTGGGATTTTCCTAACGAGCGAGTAATATAATTCTTGAAGGTTTTCAAATAAATAAAATGTTTTAATACAACAAACGTAAATATATTTTACAAATTGTATAACTCTATTATGCCATTCTTTACAATAGAACATTTGATTGTTACATTGATTATGCGACTTGTTCCATATTTTTTGTTTTGAAATTGTATCTAACATTTGCTGCGATATATGCTGTTTTAGAACTTGTTGCAACAATATGGACGGAATTTTAAGTTGTTCACATTTGCTCAATTTATGTTGCATTTACAAACAGTGTTTCTCCTTGCGTTGTAAGCATCGAACAAAATTATTGTATTATCCGTGAATCTTTTTCGTGAATGAAACGCTTTACCCAACTAGTTTTAATGCATCTATAGATAATTCAATATCGAGTATGTTTAAACCGCCTGCGATATATTCTTGTATTATTTGATTCCTTGCAACTTTGTCGGGTTTTCCGTGCCAAAAGATATTGAAGAACATTTGTTTTCAATTGTTTTATAACACGTGAAGACTGATCTTGGAGATCAGTTAGAGGATACACAAGTTTTGGTGATGAAAATGTTTTAGTAATGTGATTTTACAATGAAAGATTCCATTTTTCCGAGAGTTATGCAACTTTTGGATTTGTTGAGTTTTATAAATTATATTACATGCTTTAGTTTCAATCGGTTTATTTCAGAAAGTTTTACCTAATGCTGTCGCTAGAGTTGAGTGACAATTGTTTTTATTTTATTTTTGCAAAGTTCAATATTAGTACCCCTTTAATGACCTATTCGCAAAATGGTACATGTTTTACTATTTATTGTTAGACCGGATATTTTTCCGGTTCAGTTGTCACTAGCAAACTACATTCAGTTGTCTTGGCTGTATTTAAGAAAACACGAACGGTATGTTGATCACGCTGCTTACCGAATTTTTTTAGAAGCATATTTATGTATTAAAACGTATCCGTCAAACACACTAGCTATAATTAAATGTTCAACGTGGTTTATCGTTGCGCATGCGATCGTGACCATGAACGCGCTTATTACGTTCGCCTTTTGCATTTGTTCTGCGTTTGCATCTTTAATTTGAGAAAACGTGTTCTTGACCTTAAACCGACTGCCTCAAATACAATCTCATGATAGGACTCCATTCAAACAACCGACACATACACTTTCAGTGAACAATCCCCATACCAACTCAATGTTGTTTTCACAATGAATGTACATTCATATTTTGAGTAACAATGATCTTGACCTTGACATAACTGGCCCTAAATGAAATCCTAAGCTCGATGTATATGTTAGCAAGCCGAACAAACGATTTCAATGCTACACTTTCATTGGAACTAAAGTTATTTAGCGGAAACTAAATTGACGCGACAAGCCCCACATAGAATCCGAAGCTAGACCTCCTTGCAAGCTTGATATATCAAACGTTATCTCAATAATAGTGTATGCATACCAAAGTTATAGACCGTTAACCATCTGCTTGGCGCTCCCTGCCTGCCATATATCAATCAATCAATAATCACGCTGTCCAACTTTTTTGAAAGCAGCAACAACAAAAGACAACAAAAGAGCAACATACAATTATTCCAAGATTTCAAGACAAATAATATCTATCACGCATAATGAATGCTGATAATTTTATATTACAGCTTTTAGTACATGCCCAGTGAGCAAAACTATATCTGGCCATCATCGGACCAATGTATTGTATATATCGGATAGATATCGTAAACAACATCTGACNATATTGATGAGACTTAAATAAAGATATACTACTACCAAACAATTATCCTACACAATTAAGGCAATTGGTGCTAATTATAAACTGTTAACTGACTTGAATATTGTACGAAGTGATTGAAGACATATTGGTCCGATCTTAAGTGACAAAGCTTTTAGAAATCTATAATTATTCGGATCGTAAAGATGTCCCAATTTGAATTAAAAGAGGTTTGAACATTAGTGTTAACTACTCGGTACGTACTGCAGACAGACAAACCGATAGTTTATAAAAACCTCGTTTTTACTTACAATTGTATATGTGATTAAACATAAGTCATTTAATAAAAAATAATAAAAAAAGTTTATTTAAAATATGTACACTAAAATATACAAAACCACTAAAATTTGAGTTACAAGAGACAATGGAGACTGCATGTTTGGACTGTTTTGCCTGATTGTGCATTAACGAGATCCAAATTTGTATCATAAACACAAAACATCATGGTGTTGTATTAGTGTTGTAATTTTTCGATAAAGTATCATATATTTTCTTATTTTACAAACAGTGCATAATGCCATTTGTTTCGATACATACCGAGAACATTGAGCGTAAAAACACACGGTAAAATCCAAAACGTGGTAAACATTTCCATTGTGTGCACAGCAGAAGTTTTATATGTTCGTTTAATACAAGTAGCAATCGCAAGACGGGGCAGTATTCAAATATATCATTTAAAGATTACTTTACAGTAACGTGATATTTTCATCTTCAGCATATGATCTTTTGACACGCAAAGCAACCACGAGTCGAGAGGTGTTTCACTTTAACGATGCTAAATAAAGGTCACAACGAGAAACGCTTGCAAGTTTAAAAGTTGTACGTTGAATGGTTATGAGAAAGCGTGCGAACAAATATAAGTCTACGAAAAGACAGACAGAAAAACGGAAAGAGTTGAAGACAAACAGACGGACAGATGTGCATGGTGTTTCCCGTAAACCACCATTTACTTCGTAATGGGAGGTATACTAAGTATAACGATGTGAGCTCACATTTTCGGTAGTTATTCTTATAAGGTTACTTTTAGTTCAAAATATGACAAACTATATTAATTATCGAAGGTGAAGTGAAAATCAAAATATTGGCTGTTATTGACCCGTTTTGTTTTAATAGCCTAAAGAGTAATTAATGCGACCAACTGTTTTTAAAAACAAAATCATCGTTTCTGAATGTGATCTACCGTGTACGCAAACTTCTAATTGTTCCGCTTTAACAAATTATGCAAAAACAACACAAAAAAGACTACTACATATAACTAGAAACATTTTTTTCTATCGCAAAATATGCAATTGAATTTTATTTCACCTTTAGACAAGTAAAAAAAATACAACGCATATGTGAAACGAGTGTTTTTTAAATTGACTAACGTATGCATTAAATTTGACTTAAATTCAAAGACATTTCATAAATTTGCTTAAAATAAAAGATTCTTTATAACATGGAAAGAAATGATTGAGCTCGACACATTCAAAACACAACATTTATACATAAGTTGAATACTGTTCGTCAAATTAAATCAACGAAAACAATCTCAATTTAACGAACACATGTTGCTTGTTTGTAAATTGTGAACACAATCCGCCATTTTAACAACATAAACATCAAACATATGGATTAAACAGAACTGGCGCATCGTTGACGTTAACCCCGGTGAGGTATTTCAAGTGACGGGGTTGTTTTATTCCTACTCATTAAAAAAACTCCATTTTTATCGATTTAAATTCATGAGTGATCATAGAAAATACATATTTCTATTATCACGAGTGCAATAAAATAGATATTCCACCGAATCCAACAAATATCCTCTATATCTTTTCAGTGACAGCGCTGTCTAG
>VMBQ01007423.1:7424-20303 GCA_007657795.1 Dreissena rostriformis | reverse complement strand
AACATAGCCTTTACAAATTAACTCAATTTTTAAAGTCAGCGTGACACAGTGGTAGCAAGTCAGCGTGACACAGTGGTAGCAAGTCAGCGTGACACAGTGGTAGCAAGTCAGCGTGACACAGTGGTAGCAAGTCAGCGTGACACAGTGGTAGCCCACTCACTTTTGTGCTGTCCTGACTGCTCAGGCTAATCTTTATGCACATTCACATTCAGAGTTTTGCGGGATCAGGAGTGTGTCGTTAAATTAAACTGTTGGTGCAATATGAACAACAATGAATATGCATATATAGTGTTGACATGCTCGTTCAATTTAACCCTTTGAGCGCTGGAACCGGATTTTGAAGGCCTTTGCAAACAGTTTGGATCCAGATGAGACGCCACAGAACGTGGCGTCTCATCAGGATCCAAACTGTTTGCTATTCTGATAATATTCTTTGAAAAAAATCAAAGAAAATGCAAATTTTAGAAATTCAGCAGACGACATTTTAGCAGACGACAAATTTCCCAGCATGCAAAGGGTTAAACAACTTTTGTAAATACTGCACAGAAATAATCCAACATACAAGACCCTGAGTGTGAGTGTATGAACCAGAGAAGCCCCATCATCATGGCCCCGATGATGAAGGCTGCGAACGCGATGCCAATCACGGTTCCTGACTCCAGCCCCTCGATGATCACGGGCTCCGATCTTGAACTCTCCTTGACCCCTGACCTCTGCGACCCCGCAGGATCAGCCTGGGTCACTGCGGGCTCTGAAACATTATGTGTGTGCAGCAGGTGAATGGAAAGAATGAACTGGGTCTGTGATACAAGAATTTCTTTATATTTATTTGTATATTTATTTTTGACCTTTGACCTTGAAGGATGACCTTGACCTTTCACCACTCAAAATGTGCAGCTCCATGAGATACACATGCATGCCAAATATGAAGGTAACATTTTTTTTTGACCTTTGACCTTGAAGGATGACATTGACCTTTCACCACTCAAACTGTTCAGCTCCATGAGATGCACATGCATGCCAAATATGAAGGTTACATTTGAAGCGACATAGAAGTTATGAGCATAATTCGAAACCTAAACGCAGATTTCGAAACCTAAACGCGGACCCTACGTTTAAGGTCAAGGTGAAAGGGGTAAAAAAAAATGTGCGTATGAAAAGGCCTTGTCAATATGAACATGCATACCAAATATGAAGGTTACATCTGAAGCGACATAGAAGTAATGAACATAACTCGAAACCTAAACGCAGATTTCGAAACCTAAACGCCGACCCTAAGTTTAAGGTCAAGGTGAAAGGGGTAAAAAATTGTGTGCGTATGGAAAGGCCTTGTCCATATGCACATGCATACCAAATATGAAGGTTAAATCTGAAGTGACATAGAAGTTATGAACATTTTTCGAAACCTAAACACAAATTGTGACGGAATTTCAGAAGGACAGACAGACCGACGGACAGACGGACGTTGCGATCACTATATGCCACCCTACCGGGGGCATAAAAATACATAAAAATGCATGGACGGTATGCAGTCAACACTTACATGGTATGCAGTCAACACTAACATGGTATGCAATCAACACTGACATTGACGGTTAACTACAATCATAAAATTATCGTGAGCTTGAAGTAAAATTATTTGGCACTAACAAGAGATGACTATACATAAAACATCCAACTGAAGAATGGTTAGGTTGTAATTAAAGTAATTTGGCACATTTCATAATTAATACACACAATATAAAAAGAATAAAAATAAATCTCAACTTCAATGACCAGAATTTTGATAGAGCACAAACCTCAAAAAACATATAGCAATTTCAATACTGACATAGGAAGAGAACTATTTCCTTAATTACATTTAGCAAAAATATTTCCTAAATAGTACTAATCTAAAAGGAACCACATAAGAAACTTACTGCAAATACTAAAGTGTTAAAACACTTGTAGGCTATTCTGGTAGGATAAATTCAGTTTGATAATTCTATAAACTTGTACACAAGACATATGATTGGATATCCTGGTGCTAATTAAATGGCATTTGTATCAATTTACACATATTCTAAACAAAAACAATAGGATGGTATAGCTTCACCAAAAATCACTGAACCGTAAAATATACAATATACTGGGTCTGGTACTGTTCATTCCTGTGGTTTGGAAAAATCTGAGGAGTTGTCTGGACAAGTTTGTGAGGGATGGACGGACGGACAGATGGATTTGTAGAAGGCAAAACTAAAATCAATCATCACTATCTTGTCTATCCTATTCTTTCTGCCACCATCTCTGTCTTTCGCATTCCTTAACCAATCCTTCACCACAATTTCCGTTTCATTATTGGATTGTTGCGGAAAATTGCGCCACACAGCTCCTGTATTAACAAAAAGAAGTACAGCTATCAAGAGCAGGATGGTACTGGATGTATAGAAATTCCATAACCATCAAATTATTTTACAGGCCAACAAGAGCTATCAGTATAACGGGCTGTTTTACTGATAGCTCTTGTTGGCCTGTAAAATAATTTGATGGTTATGTAATTTCTTTACTTTTGGCTTCAAATTTTTTTTACGACTGTTATCAGTGCTTGATAGTATCAGAAGTATTTAGTCGAAAAAAGGGCATACTTTCTACAAATGCATGACATAGTTATCTTCTCTTGTCTAGTGGTTGAGGTCATAATGGAAAACAAGTGTGGTAAGTTTCAAAGCAACAGGTCAATGAACTTCAGAAATATTTGAGGTGGTACGCAAACTTTAACATAAGCGTTATGCAGACGCTGACACCAACGCCGACGCTCGGGTGACTAGGATAGCTCCCCTATTATTCGAATAGTCGAGCTAAAAACTAATCTTATCTAGCATCCCTAGGTTTGTTGTTGTCAAGAGTTTGAGAGATTGCTAAGTTCTGTAATCTAAATCTCCTTAATTTGTCGTTCTAATAATAATTCACACAGTATGAAATTTTGAAAATTTAACTGACAATGTATTTATTTTCATTGAAATATACAGTTTTTGATCAAGAGTGTGTATATTTCATTATCATATTTATACAGAAGAAATGATAACTTTCACTTACGAAGGATAACTGTTGCAATCTTCAAGGCCTGGAAAGGTCTCTTGCCTTTAGCACCAGTCCAGTTGAAGTTGGTGGCTAACGAACTGGTCATTACTTTTTTCATGACCCGTTTTGTCATGATCTTTAAAGTGCTGCCTCCAACTGATGAGAGGTGGTCAACCTGGAAAAAATCCAATTGTATGTTTCTTATTAAAGGTTAAACAAAGATATATTTACCGTGTTTCTCTATAACAAAGAACTTCACAAAGTCAAAGGGAAATATCAAATTCCACATTGTTATAATAAACTATTATGCATTTACATCAAGGGCCTTTTGTAAATTAAGAGGTGTTAAGTAGTCATCATCAAATTTTCTGCAGGGCTACGAACAGCAATCCCAGTGCATGCTGGATGCTGGATACTAAAAATATCTGCTCCGAAACATACACAAGTCCAAGATAAGATCTTTCAGTAGAGCGAATGAATTAAACCCTTGACTAGACTTTCAAGTTGACACATATTTTGACTGAACTTAGATTTCAAGTCAACACACACTTTTTATCTTATAAGTAAGTTATAAGCTTTTTTTCCAATAGACTGATGTAAAGGAAACTGTGGGAGACATATTTGATAAATAAGTTATTACCAATAACTTGGCAACTGAATGGTCACTCAACTGGCTTTCCAGATCGTCGACTTCAGCTTAACTTGTTAGCGGTACTTGGATATTCTCTGGGCATAAGCATTCTGTCCTTTCTGTGCTCATCTGTGCAGCAATGATAGATAATAAATAGAATGCGCTGCGCTTTTTGCTCTGCCTTCAGGGCCCTCAATCTGTCAAATCCACGGCCGAAATTCGGCCGCATTCCACTCCCCCTGAAAAGTATACTTTTTTCCCCTTTTTGGGGGAAAAATTCCCCCTAAAATAAAAAAAACATTTTTTTTTTTTTTTTTTTTTATAGATAGATGTGTCTCATGATTATTATATCTCAATTCTATTTTAATTTAATCTTGTCAAACATACTAAATTATGAAAAAAGCAATGAATATAGTGCAAACATGTACAAATGTTATAATTAGAGAGTAAGTAAAAAATCCCCCCAAAAGGGAAACGCCGCGAAAATTCCCCCTGCTATGGGTAGCGACCCGCTTCCCCTAAAATGGATTGAGGGCCCTGGCCTTAATTTCCTCCAAAAGCTTGAATAAGCGAATATCTTTTTCTGCAAAAATAGATTTTTTTTTTATAGCAGTCAACATCTAAACTAAATAGATAGTATCAGTGTTTAAGGTAACAGTCACTTAATTAATCTAAACATGAATTCCAACTTCAACACGGTCTTTTAAAATTTTAACAGTATGAAATATTTTTAAGCAAACTAAACACCAATCCCACCAAGNAAATAAAAGTTATTACCAATAACTTGGCAACTGACTGGTCGCTCAACTGGCTTTCAAGATGGTCGACTTCAGCTAAACTTGTTAGCGGTACTTGGATATTCTCTGGGCATAAGCATTCTGTCTTTTCCGTGCTCATCTGTGCAGCAATGTTCGATAATAGAATGCGCTGCGCTTTTTGCTCTGCCTTAATTTCCTCCAAAAGCTTGAATAAGCGAATATCCTTTTCTGCAAAAATAGATTATTTTTTTTTACAGCAGTCAACATCTAAACTAAATAGATAGTATCAGTGTTTAAGGTCACAGTAACTTAATTAATCTAAACATGAATTCCAACTTCAACACGGTCTTGTAAAATTTTAACAGTATGAAATATTTTAAAGCAAACTAAACACCAATCCCACCAAGTTGTTTCCATGAGAGTCAGAAACTGAAGATAAAGTTATGAAATAAAATTCATGGCTGCAGATATTCACAGTGCATCTTAGTATAGTTTAGGCATATTCTTTGATTGTATAATTTTGGTAAAGTCCTTGGTAGGCTAATTTCTTTAAGAGGTAGTATGCAATAATGCAGGGATATAGCATATATTGTGTTTTTCTAAGAGGCATAATTTGGCATATATGCTTGAAAGAGTTATGCATTATTTCGAAGTTCTAACTGATGGAGACTGAAAATAGACAAGAACATAAAGTTACTATCAAAAACATGTATTCATCTACAGATTTAACATAAAAAAAACATTGTCTAAATGGGAATCATCTCCATTAAAAATACCATACAACAAAAACAAAACTGAGTAATTGTTAATACCATGTACTGATATGTCTCCACTTGGCCGCACTAGTGTACTTTTTGGTCTGATTGGTGTAGATGTTGGAGTTGTAAGTGTTGATGTACATGTACTTGCTGGTTGTGTCGGTGTGGTTTCGTGGTTTTTGCTAGATGATGACATTTAAAATGTAAGATTTTGTCTCGGTGGAGCCTGAGGAAGTGGCAGGTCGTGGTTTTTGCAAGATGATTACATCTGAAGTGTAAGATTTTGTCTCGGTGGAGCCTGAGGAAGTGNATTTGCAAACTTACAATTCTTATTTTGTCTCCACAGTATTTTTCTTTGGGTAATAACCGTAACAGTAAGGACAAGGTCCATACTCGTCTGCAGCAATGTGTTGATGTTGACATTGTCTATATGCTATCACCAACAACAAACAGCTGTCCTTGGCCATCTTGCACTACTGTAAAATTATGGGGATGGTTCCCAATGTTCCTAATTTTTTCATACAACGTTTGGTTTTCTGGTGAATTTAACCGTATTAAGTAGATCTTTTACAATATGTTCATCTTTATGCTGTGAAAGCAATTTGTTTTGTTCATTTTTGTTTGTGGCTTTTTGCAGAACATAAAGTAAAATCTCTTATTGTAATGTCTGAAATCACATTATCACATAATCAGTGATTTTTTTACCTGCGAGTCCTGCGTCCTGGACTCACAAAATCCACTGGGGATGCAAAGTTTCAAATTGTGTGAGTCCCAAAAATTCATTGAAATTTCTAAAAGAAATAATATAGTTAAATAGTTGGACTCGTTCTTTCAATTCGGGGACTCATATATTTTCAAGTTATCGAGTCCCTGGATTCAGATCAGAAAAATTGTAAAAATATTACTGATAATAACCAGCATTGTCTTGAAGGTCTGCAAAGCAAGCTCATCAGGCCGAATTATCATGGTCTATGAGCTCATTTATTATAATAATCAGACCCACCTCTGACGCTTTGGCCATTGGTGCTCATTTTGGAACAAGGAGAGCTTGGAAAGGAGTTTTTTTCAGCAATACTAGATGGCTCATTTCTAGAATCACTCCCATGGTCATCTGCAAGAAAAGAAACATCCCATTTTAATGAATTTTATCTTTCATTTATTGGGTTTAATTTTGCTCCTGCAAACAGTTATTCATTTCTTTTTAAATCAAATAGTTCACAAAATGATCATAAATAAGTCATAATTGAAGTAACCACCTGCTCAGAGGCCACCTACTGGTTGTACGGCATCAGTAGGGTTCAAACCCACAGTATTTAGTTATTGTAGTCAAAAAAATGTATTAATGCAATACAAAGATGTAATATAACATTAACTGTACATACATTGTGAGGTGCTAGTCACACACACACACACTAGAACCACAGTACATACAGATAGAGGTATTCACCAAAATGTAAAACTTTAAGTAAGTTGATAAGGGTTGACAATAAATCTCCTAAACAATCCAAAGAGAGCTGATCTTTTATTTCAATACCAGTTTTACCCCTTGAGCTTGCCCTTTCTATATTTTTCTTGAAACCAGATGTGCGTGTAGATGAGTCCTTTTCCACTCTGTTAGAAATGGAAGTTTTATTCTTACTCTTACACAAGTTGTTTGGGTACTTCATATCCACTTGGTCGGTACCGAGTATGTCACCATCCAACAGTCAGGTGTACGAAGGAGTGCTTCCTTATACTGGTGGTGGTGCTGGTGGTTCTTTCAGTATTACCTATGTTATGGTAATTATGACTTAAATATTTCGTTGAAAACAAAACACTAGGACTATTCTTGTATGCCTCTCCATACTATATATTGAAGTGTAATAGTACTGGTTCCTAAGTCTTTCACCTAAAGAGGAGTTAAGGGATCAAATCCAACTTTCTGTTGTTTGGTTTCAAATTTTTGTTGTAGCATGTCGTTAACAGTTCTTTTTACCTTCTGGGGGGTGATTTATATTGCTTTCAATGAACTTTGATACACAAAATTGTTGACACTTGCTTGCCTCATGGCCAGTTCATTTTCTTGTTGGATGATTCTCCAACTTGGTCCCAGAAATGAACACATTTGATGTGTCAGTGCTGGCAAAAAGTTCACACAGTTTGCTGTGTGAATAACCTAGATATTAAGGCCAACTGACATTTTACCAGTTTAGATTTCTTAATACAGCCGCGGTAATTCAAACTCAATGCAGTGATCCAGCTCCCCGGCCAATGAGGATCCTTCCTGCATGATGTGCAGGAAGACTGCACACTTCCTTGAAAGAAAATATACAGTTTTCTTTTTCACCAGATTTTGCATAGGAATCTTTTTCAAGTAATATTTCAAATTGTGCAACATATTTGTTTTCCATTCAGCCGAATCACAAAACGCTTGAATTTCATCGTAAATATAATAAGCGCCTGCACAATTTTGTTTGATATTCCAAGTGTATGCAAAATGAATGTTTTACATACTCTGTTTTTCTCAGTATTAGTTAATGCAGTGGGCATGTTGTAGATAACAGTTGTTTATGCCCCCAAAGGTGGGCATATAGTGATCGCACTGTCCGTCTGTCCATCTGAAATTCCGTCACACTTTGCGTTTAGGTTTCAAAAAATGTGGAAAACACTGCGTTTAGGTTTACAAAAATGTGGAAAAAGGGGGCATATGTCATCCTATGGTGACAGCTCTTGTTTCTTCTAGAACTGTCTGAATTTGTAGTTTGGACAGCATTTGCCACAATAAAATTCCTCTGCTTATTTATATCATCTAGCTGCCAAAAGTTTTGGAAAATATTTTCTCTATCAGACTCACTGAAGTGGGACATACACTTAAACTTACATTGACCCCCACAGCCCTTTTTCATTAACTTAGCTGGTTTCACTGCTCCTCCACAAACTTTATACTATAATGTTAATATTCGTTTTCAGTGCAAAACGGAAATAATTTCATTTTCTGTCACGACTTTTTGCCAAATCATGTTTTTTTTTTTTAGCAGAATGTAGCTTTAATATTTGTCAGCTTATAAATATTGACATTATAGTTGGAAATATGCAATAAAGTCAATTTGTAAAAAAAAGTCAGCTACGACCGTTTTGCGCTAAGCCCACGACATTTAATTTGCATGAGTCAATTATAGTCTTATCAACAATTGAAATAAAAAGTATTGTAAATATTATTTTTTTCAATGTCATAAATTTGTCTAGGAACAAAAGTTTTTCAACACTACTTGTGCTAGGCATTGAACAGCTTGCTTATCTAGTTTAGTCTTAAAGTTCCTTGTACGCAGTGGATAACTGGGCATTGATCAGCTTGCCTATCTAGTTTATTCTCAATTTTCCGTGTATGCAGTGGATAACTGGGCGTTAATTCCTCAGACAAGCAAATGTTCGAAGTAGAATATCCTTATGCGAGGTAGTAACAGGTTGACACAATTTTCATCAAAAGGAATGTCTGTAACAATTTGATACTCATTTTTTCCACACAATAAATTTGACACATGGCTTACGCGGGCTTATGAGTAGAGTTATACGTCTAAAATTTATACCTTCTTGATTTGATAGAACTGGAACCAACTGGTTCAATCTCTTTATAAGCCTCAGTTGGTTTGTACTGTGGATATACTGGGCTAAATCCTCCTGACTCCATACTGGCTTGTTGTACTGTGGTTATACTGGGCTAAAACCTCCTGACTCCATACTGGCTTGTTGTACTGTGGTTATACTGGGCTAAAACCTCCTGACTCCATACTGGCTTGTTGTACTGTGGTTATACTGGGCTAAAACCTCCTGACTCCATACTGGCTTGTTGTACTGTGGTTATACTGGGCTAAAACCTCCTGACTCCATACTGGCTTGTTGTACTGTGGTTATACTGGGCTAAAACCTCCTGACTCCATACTGGCTTGTTGTACTGTGGTTATACTGGGCTAAAACCTCCTGACTCCATACTGGCTTGTTGTACTGTGGTTATACTGGGCTAAAACCTCCTGACTCCATACTGGCTTGTTGTACTGTGGATATACTGGGCTAAAACCTCCTGANAAATCGTTTTTTGTATAAAGAAGGGATGTAGTTGATGCGTGTTAGTAATTTCATTTCATCGTGCCTCAAAAAGTTGTAACTCTGTTGCTCTGGTCTCCTTTCAACCATTGAGTAATAAAATAGTAATTAAATTGAATGCGTTTTAATTCCCTTTTATTACTGTTTAATTTGAGTTGCAATGCTATGAGGTTAAATTTTATTTACACTTATATGTATCATGAATATTGCTGGGCCAAGTGTGAGGTTGAGCGCTCATTAACTGGTTTAAACCCCCAATGCTTAGCATTGACCGTTCCAAGGCGGTGACCCCAGCTTTATTCTACTATGTGTATATGTTGTTTCGTTTTGTGCCGTACTGTACCGTTTTGGCAATTGGTTCCTTGCCATAAATAAAGGACCACAGAGGTGTGTATGATAAAACTGCAATACTGCTGCAGCTTCTGGAGTTTCACTTCTTCATATTGGGTTTAGTTCAATACAAACATGTATTGCTTTAATTTATTTAGAGACACATGACTATTTTTACTGCTTACCTATGTGAGTATGTTATCTATAGTTATCATACGGTATGTTATTATCTTTGCGATGTCAACACTTGCTTGAACGCGATAATGCGTTTCCTATAGTATTACAAATAATATATATTGTTGTTGTTTTTTTCTTTAATGGAAGTACCTGTTGTCCCAAGATTTCTTGCAATATTTGTTTGTGTATAATTTATTATACAAGTACTTTGCTTTGCTAATATTTACGTGAATAAACAGCAATGTTGTTGCGTTTTTTTTTTACAAACTGTTAAAGCAATCAGCGTTGCGAGGTTTGCTTTGACCCGATTTGATTTTTAGACTCCTGATATTCAAGCATGTAATAAACTGAGATTTGCCTACGCTTAGTGTTTTCAATTTGTGCAATCCTAGCATACGTACGAAGACGATAAAGTATTTTTTTTTAATGATAATTTTTTTGGCACAATGATTATGATACTGTGGACACAATTGAACCAGTACCAAGCAATTAAACATAAGGAAACACAATGTTGGTTCGATTAGAGTCACTGACTAAACGATCTTCACAGGAAGAAGAATTCTGATCTGCAATATAATAAGTCGTAGATTTGCATTGAAAACACCGGGCCCCTGGATAGCCATTAGTGGAGATGGTTATGCGTTTGGGTTTTTTCTCGCTGAATCCTCATCATCGATAGCTGTTCCCATGTTACGCAAGGGTCAAAATTACCATTATACACACAAGGCGTTACAATTTTATTTGCATCGACAAGAGTCTGTTCAATATAAAAAATACCATGACGTATTCATATTATTACTTTGAACTCCCTTTACTAGAACTGCTTGGAGTTGTCCGTATTAGATACAGTCAAATACACAGAATGGAGCAACATTTTTATACGGGTTCGGGGACTTAAAATATTAGTTTAATTTGATTGTGTAGACGTATCATTGCGAATGTTATTTTTGTATTTTGAATATTTATGTAAAAATATAATATCTTGTTTCAATAGTTTGTATGTAAACTGATTAGCTATCATTATAAAAATATATTCTGACTGATTACAGTGGACACGGATTGCATGCATTTCATCATCGGGCAACTGAAAATCATACCCTGCCTTTTGAAAAGGTGTTCAGCGGGTGTAAAGGGACTATATAATCAAAACAAACTCAACGAGGCAATTAATAAATATAAATAATGATATATAACAATAATTGTTAAGACTTATACATGTAACGAAAATTAGTACGTATTCCGAGATTACAAACCATCCATATTGTTTGTGTGTGTTGACCCATTCATGTTCATAATTTTACATAATTTCATAACCATTGTGTTTATCTTTTTTTACCAAGCCTGATAGCGATATCTACTGTAAGTGTTGTGTGTCACTCCTAAGGGTGCAATTTACAGTCTCATTGCCTCGACCTCGGCATTTTGGGATCTGGGTTCGAGTCGCTTGTACACACCAATAATGTGAAAACAAGTCAAACAAATCAAACACCATTTCACAGTTTGTTTTGCTATTTGAACATTTAAGATATATTCAATTTTACTATAGAATTACCGACCGTTGACACTAGTGTACAAACATTTCATCTAAAAATTGATCTTATTATAAATATTATAAATTATTATCAACAAAAGTGTAAACATTAATAATAAATAAAGGGCACAGAGTAACATGCTTGAAAGTTCAAAATTCCTCAAGCTATTAACAACAAACCGTTTGAATTTATGTTTTACCAGTTTTGGTTAAAAGTAAAATTTCAGTATCATGGTTCATGTATATGTTTTACTCATGTGTTTAACCCGCATTGAGCGTGACCGTTATTCACCTGTATCTCGAGGAACTGATTGGATACATATGACCCTGTTCCGGACTTATTCAGACAGCGCCAACGTTTCGCAGTGTTGTCTTATAACTTTACTTATCATACGTTAAAAACACACGTAAATAGTATTTTAGTCAACACAACAGTGAAAACTGTGTTATCGTTTTTTTCTGGAAAAATATGTCGAATGAGCAAAATAGTTTACTTGTTTAAGCATATTATAGTATATGAAAGCATGTATAATATTACATCTAAGTCAATCAAATACAATTTATCAACGAAATACTCGATTTTTTGTTTTTCATAATGTCTTGTAATTACTGGCCTTAAAAAATATTTCATTTTGTTTTGGGGCGCTCAATGCAATTTATAAACAAACATCGGCGCGACTACCAGGACTTCAATTGGTTTATTATGTTTGAAATTATTTTTATCAGTAACAAGTTTGTTCGCTTTGTTGTGTTTTGTTAATGTTAATGTTTATGTATGAAAATAGTTATTTAACACACGTACATTTGATAATACTTCAACGTATTATTTTCTGCTTCTGACTAAAGCTACATTAATATATCATCTATTTTTATTTTGAGTTTATTGCTAAAATATTTTACTCATGTTAGTATACTCATTACTAGCAAACGTCACAGACCAAACTGTATTGTTAAGAGCACGGGCTTTATGCTATATTTTATTTCATTGCACTGGCGCCGCTGATCTGGCAAATGGCATCATGCAACATTACTTTCACCAAACCAAAGTGCAAACGTCGTTCACATACAGTTTCATCCACTCTCCATTAAAGCATTCTGTGAAGGTCAAAGGCATAGGGTCAAACGTAGTTCTGGCATAAGTTGGAGTTCCATATCTAGGACCAAAATCCGTAGCCGAATTCACACAAGATGAAATGTAAATGAAACAATGGAGGTCACAAAGCAACCGTGCACTTAATTCGCGCCAGTTAATACCTTTTTCCTTTTATACAGAACTGATGTCATATAATATTTGTTATTCTGATGTAAGATTCCACAAGTTTATTATTACACTGTTCTGTGTAATTCCTTCATTCCAGCCATTTCATGGCGTCGTCTCATACGGAAAATTACAAAGGTACACCTGTTTCCCTTCATCATAGGTAAATAAACCAGGTTATTAGAAACAAAAGTTTAAAAAATATTTCAATTTAGTAATCATAGCAAAGCATTTGATTTATGATTGGTCATTAACAAAGTAAAATATAGGGGTGCCGGTCAACTCGTACCTAAGTC
>VMBQ01007422.1:33085-46947 GCA_007657795.1 Dreissena rostriformis | reverse complement strand
ATGTCAACAGTGCGTTAACGTCAACGGGTGTGACATCTATTTTATTATTCCCAACAAACAAACTGTAACTTCGTTAAACACTCATAATAAAACGGTACAATCAGCCTTCCGTACTTTTCATTACACATGGCATCACGTGTACAGCTAGTTTGAGCCATGTCATCTTTATATTATGTTGTGTGATCAATATGTTATTTTATACCGTCTTGGTTTAAATAAGTAATAAACAAGGAGGAAGTTATGAATACGAAACGTATCGTGCGACATAAAATGGATTAATATAGATAATTCTCTATTACCATGCCCCCCAAAAAAATCCAGTGCAAAGAAATATTTCTAAACTTTTGGTTTTTGATAAACCATACCTTTATCGCGTCATTTGTTCGGTTCTAAATATAAAACTCACATTTTGTAAAACAAATGTAATTGTGAACGGTTCTAGCTGGATATAATTTGTGAACAAAAATAGATATACTTAAGCTTCTTCGGACGTTTAATGTCAATTTGAAGTTTTGCATTCGCTTAAATCCGGTTTTCATTTGTTATATTGTTAGGTCCACGCGAGCTTGACATAAAAATAACCATGAAAATTGTCGCAAGCTAGATACATAGAAAACCACTACATTAGAAGACACGTGTTGCTTCGTTGAGACACGTTGATATGATATGAAGTGGTACACGCAGTCTGTATGTAAGAACTTGAAGATGGAAGAACTCGTCGATTACAATAAGGTTACATTATTTGAGCATGAAAACCTGATTATGTGTGTAAGTGTCCTCACCGATAAAAACACCGGTTTTTACAGCCGCTAGATCTTTTCTCGTGAAACCCCCGTCCTCGGTTGCCATATGGACGCACTGTAGAACCAGTCGTTGTTGCGGGTCCATCGTAATGCCCTCCTGCTCAGATATCCCAAAAAAGGCTCTATCCCACTGCTCCACACTGTATAAGGTTTTAAAATAGACTAAAGTGTCACGGTAATGTGCGTCAATTCAGGCTTTTCGTTATATAGAGCAAGACTAAATTTTACCACTTTTTTAAGATCTAGCCATGCTTTTCGGACGCTCGTGGTAAGCACTTGACACTATTTAATGAGTTCAAATGGCTTAAAAAGCATGTGTAATATCTGTGCTTATGAACTCTACAATGACGTGCCATATACTTTCTGTGATCTTACGGTGATTTTGAATACAACTCTGAAGCGATGCCAAATATCTATCAAGTCATTTGTGCTAAATGAAAAACACCTTAATGCGATTATCGATAGAACAAATGTCGATAAAAAGATATTACCAAACTATGTTAAACACGTGACATGTCTTAAACAATTAGGACGACGCATTTTGTTCTTTATTTAAGTAGAAAGAAATCAAAGTTAGTGTCATCATGAGACAACAAAACAAATGTCTTCCATGACGCTTCACGCGACTTTCCACATGAAAAGCAAGAGTAGCATAGGACTGATAAAAACAAGAGAAGTCCAAAGACTTTTCCTCCGCTTATATAGAATAATGTATATTTTATGTCAGCCATCTGATATGATGACCACAAAAATATATGTGAAATTGGAGATCAGTAGCTGTCATATAGTATATGTCATGATTATTCGACGAAATGATTAATCAGGTAAAAACGAAATGATTAATCAGGTAATAACGAAATGATTAATCAGGTAATAACGAAATGATTAATCAGGTAATAACGAAATGATTAATCATGTAATAACGAAATGATTAATCAGGTAATAACGAAATGATTAATCAGGAAATAACAAAAACAATACACTTAGCGCAACAATGATGCTTTTTGCAGTTCGAAAAGCTGGGTGCATAAAATCAATAATACTTTCCGTCATATAAGTGTTCGACCCAACACAAAACGTGCACCGCCCCGATGGTAGACTAAATCCTGTGTAAGGCACAATTCATGTTTATGTTATAGGACTCAAATGTTTCCCCTTAAATTTTCCTGTAAATCCGATCAGTGGTCATTAACGTACTGACAGACAACCGTATTGAGAGAGTGGTGAAAAAAGCCATAAAATACATGTACACCTATGTTTTAACAACAATTTGCGATATCATTATTATGTGCTAACAAATTTGTATTAAATCACTATGACAAATTTCACAAGTCAAGAAAAACACCAGAAAATGACAGAACGGCTTTAAAGACAATTAGCACCGTTTGCAGCCAAATAAACATGTGTTTTACACGGGACTGATTAAATGAGCTATTAGTATCCAGCCTAGCTTGTTATGACTATGCCCGTATTGTTGCGACATGCACCTGGTCACGTCCAAACAGTCTGAATGGAACTCGATCACAAAAACCTTGCTGATTAACCCATTTATGCCTAGCGTCTAGAAAAAAGGCCTTGGCAAACAACGTAAACCCAGATGAGACGCCGCATGATGCGACGTCTCATCTGGGTCTGCGCTGTTTGCTTAAAGGAATTTCTGTAAGAAATATTCTAAATATAGAAATAAATATACTAGACATCCCTAATTTTGGAAATAAATTGATCCAATTTAGAAGGACGGGAGAGTCCACTCGGCATAAATGGGTTAAGCACGTGGATTACCCGTTATCATGTCATCAATCAAATGCGTGAATCGTGCCAGACGCAATGTTTGTTTGTTTTATATTAAACGCAATACACAATACCAAGTCAACTTCACGGACCTTCATGTTACTTTTTATGTAAAATGATATATTTGTGTTTTGCATGGTACGCTGTTTTAATTGCTCCCCAAACGCGCCATTTACATGAAGTTGCACAATAATGAAGGACACAAGAGGAAAACATGTTACAGAAAACGTTGAAGAATACAAGCAATCTCAAGCTACAATTAAGACACAAACTGCGTTTAGTTTTTTCTGTAAAACAACAGCATGACAGCAACCATAGAATTGAATGTGTGCTAAGTGTTGAAGATTGTGGCAGATGTTCCAACAACATAACCAGCAGTATCAGCAGCAGAGGAAACGAAGCGATTTCGTTAACCGAAGAACAGAACGCATGTACGTAAAGTGTCGTCCCAGATAAACCTGTGCAGTCCGCAGATGCTTATCAGGGACGAAACTTTCCGGCTAAACTGCATTTTTGTTAAGAAGATACGTTTTTTTTAAACGAAAATATCCATTAAAGCGGAGAATGCCGTCCCAAATCTAGGACAATTTGTTTCGCAAATGCATTATGCTCCCTTTTCCCAGAGCGAGGCTCATATATAATAATACTAATACAAGCAACAATAATGATAATAATTAAGAGAAAACAGACGGTAGGGGTCACCTATATAATATTATGTAAAGGCATGTTGAAACATATAATATACCATAATTATATAACCTATTACGCATTAAAACAGAAGCCAAAATCACCCAACGTTCAGCCCACAGTGATGCAATGTTTTGAGGCGAGGTAAGTAGGCCACGGTAAAGCCTAACGGCAAAACCCGAAACAATTCAATTTAGTAACAGTTGAATTCTGTCCAATTTGTTAATCCCTCGGTTCATTGTTAAAACTTGAGTCTATTGTTGTTCAAGTGCCACACATGACTTGATTGACCTGATTTTGGCAAGATTGTCAAAAATTCGTGGCTTTGTGCCCACATATGGGTCGGTTGCCAACTTAAGGGAGTTTGTTAACTGTTTTTACGCGGTTATCAATATCATTTTGTAAAGGACGAAACATCAGCTCCATTAACCATGTATATCTGTGGCTGACAATTCGTACGGTATATGGGGCATTCAGTCGCACTAGAACAGAAACCTTAATGGCCTCGGAGCTAATAGAGCCGGAAGTTAACAGAATGCCCGCTGCCGGACAGGACTATTCGTACGAAAGTCTAACCACACCTTGACCTGTGTTTCCCTGCGCTGAAACCCGAGCGCCATGGGCGAATACCACTTTACTTTCAAAAACTGTCTTAATGAGATAAATAGAATAACGTCCACCTCAAACTATACACGTTCATCAGCAAACATGCAAAAGGTGGCTAAAGAACAATTGCTGGATAATTGCATGTTGACACACATACATGTTCTAAATAGTCTTACATATTATTTGTTATTATGCAAACGTGTCTATATTGTCATGTTTGTCTATCTTTAAATACGTGAAACCATATTGCATGATTCCCGGTTTTAATTCTTGTGTTTTTATGTACTTTGCCAATGGCAGAATGCCACATTGCCAATACACAATGAAGCAGAAAGACGACGATGAATAAAACAAGGAACAATAATACTGCTTCTCAATAAAACCTAATCATTCGTCCTTTGGGTCGTTAATCGGTATTCAATAACACGTGAACACAATCTGAATAACCATCTAATTGTATTTAATATGTTTAAAATTGTTCACTGTAAGAATAGGACGAGAATTCCAATAAACTGATACAATCTGGAGTGACATGCGGGTGGGGAGACCACGCACGTTTTGATGTGTTTTTGTCAATTATGTTCGTTAACACCGCCCGTTAACAAGGCAGGGGATTCAATTCTATTCAATACGGATTCACATACTGCGTCCGATTGCAAGATTATCAGATATCAGAAACAAACGAACCGGTGACATGTTCAGATTGGTATCCGAATTGTTGGCATCCGAATGTTTAGAACACTTCACTGAATGTCAAAGGCGCTTCAGTATTATTGATAACGCTAAGTGTCCAGTCTTACCTTAACGTTGTAGAACAATTTAGAAGCGAATAGATATTACTCATTTTTACAATATTACGTATTGACGATATTATATATTTAAATGGAAATAATGCGATGTTGATATAACGAGCAACAACAACAGTACCATTATCACATGTTTCTCTCAACAACGAAAAACAACAACAAACTAACATAAAGAACAGCTTAAGTAATAACAAATACAATCCTAAATAATACTGTTTAATAGATTTCCTCACCCCTAGATAGAACTTACGTGTTCTTGTCATAGATTGTGTTAATTTGTAAGTGACTGTTTATGTTATACACGATTATGTTGTAAGTCGTATTCACGTGGCAGAAAATAGTGTGTATAGTTGAGTATTAAGGCGATGTACTGTTGTATAAGTCTGAATAAACTGTCTGTCTGTCTGTCATAAAACAAAAATTCAAATCTGAACTGTGAGTTTCATTACGCTTTATATAATACGATACATTACCAAGCTGAACAATTTTCTATAACGGTTGAAAAATTAAGCGAGAAAAAACTTCTCTTTTTTTAACATCCATTCATTTAATACACACTTGTTTATACGAACTTAAAACAAATAATCGGCGTAAACAAACCACCTATAGACAAAAAAATCAACAAACCACGTAGAGAAAGTAAACACAAACAAACCACGTGGAGACACTATATATGATGCGTATCTTATTCTCACTTATTTGATATACCGGGGTAAATCGATTCGATCAGACAAATGAAGCAGACCGATGATGCAATACGATATATTGATCGTTAAATTTATATTTATAAATTTATAGAATAACACGGTACAAATATGAAGTAAAATTAAAAGATAGTTTGTATGAGAACTACTGATAGCAGATAAATCATTCCAACAAATAACATGTATTTTATTGTATATGATAAATACAAGAGCAAAATCAATTACTTTTACGTTAAGACAGCTTGCGTAAAATATTACAACCCGCCACAACAGTTGCGCGGAGCTCCAGTATGCTGTATTTACAAACACATCAAAATGCACAATGCATTGAATGCATCAAAGACCTATCAATATACAGATACCTATATTGATAGGTCTTTGAATGCATGCTAGTCAATGCAAATCTCTGCGACGCAAAAAAAACACCCACCAACTAACGATCGAACCGCCCGCCAGATCGAATTCGTCGAGTGCCAAAGTGTGTTAGTGATGATAATAGATAGACTCGATACGAGCCATTGTTGAAGCCACCTGGCGGTGGGCCAGGATCGTAACCTTCAGAAGTTCGACAAGGACTCTGTGTTCAGACTACATGTAGAGCAAGGACACGTTAACGTGTGAGCCTCGTTCTGGGAAAACTGGGCTTAATGCATGGGCGTTAAGTGTCGGCCCAGATAAGCCTGTGCAGTCCGCACAGGATAATCAGGGACGGCATTTTCGGTTGTTATGGAATTTTTCGTTTAAAGTAGGTATTTTCTAAATGAAAATCAAGTCTAAGCGGAAAGTGTTTTCCCTGTTAAGACTGTTCGAACTGCACTGGCTAATTTGGCACGACACTTTACGCACATGCATTAAGCCCAGTTTTCCCAGAGCAGGGCTCATTGTCTGTTACATCATGTTAGAGATCGACATATTTTTCGCATTTTCGTTGTTTATGAACAATTCGCTACGTTGTTTTTGGAAAATACAATATGTACACTGTTAATATCGCTGTTTAACAACTCGGAAAAACGCACTTTTGGCTTATTTCCTAATCTTACAATATTAAATAATTGTTAATTGATCGACAAATAAGGTAACATTGGAACTTAAATGAATGATGCAACGATTGATCGATTCGACCTTAAAGATTCCAAGGGCAACATGAGTAATAACACTCAATACCTTGTTTGTAATAAAATCATTAACATGAATGAAAGAAGGGATATATCGATTGGTAATCGACAATAACATGATCACCCGATGACTAGTTCGCATCTCGTAATAGTGAGGCTATAAGAAACGATGCCCAAACAGTTGCATTCGAAAACACTATTTATGTTGCTGTTTTTAGAAACAGAATGATTGATGAAGTGGCATCTTTTCAAAGGACGATGAAACATTCGCTTGATGATCAGCGTTGCTTATAAGAGCATCGCTATCCGCGCTAAAACGCTCCTTAACCCTTAGCATGCTGCGAAATTTGTCGTCTGCTGAATTTCTAACATTGGCATTTTCTTCGATTTTTTTTTCAAAGAATACTATCAGAATAGCAAACAGTTTGGTTCCTGATGAGACGCCACGTTCTGTAGCGTCTCATCTGGATCCAAACTGTTTGCTATTCTGATAGTATTCTTTGAAAAAATCGAAGAAAATGATAATTTTAGAAATTTAGCAGACAACATTTTAGCAGACGACAAATTACCCAGCATGCAAAGGGTTAATAAGTTCACATTCAGTCTAGGCTGTTATCTATACCAGACATGCAAAACTTTTTTCATGAAATGAAAGGATCGTGAAAGGATATTTCTGCACTCTGGCTGTCGGATCCCACATGCAAGGAATAAATATGCAGGACGTAACGAGAGGCGGACAGCTATTATATGTATCATGCGTGGTTCAATAAACAAAAGAGCTTCGAATTCTGATACGGGGTATTCAGCTGCAAGAATGCACGGCGCAATTATTTGTGGGCATTGATCCAAGATGTTTATATCGATGAATACATATCAAGATGTTTTGATGCCATATTTGGCATGCCACTTGTTTACCAAAGACCACGAACGCTGACATGTTATTTTTATCGTAAATATTTACATAGATCTATTAACACTAGCAGCAACTGTCGATACGGTTTATTTTCGCTTAATGTATCGTTGTCTCTTGATCGCATGCAAACACTGTCGGAAAACAAGTAATTTATTGTCATATGACACTACAATAAAGGGCACTTGTTGAGGTAACAGTATCGACTGTGTCAAGCAACGTCTATAAACATTTAAATATGACACTACAATGAAGGGTACGTGTTGAGGTAACAGTATCGACTGTGTCAAGCAACGTCTATCAACATTTAAATATGACACTACAATGAAAGGCACGTGTTGAGGTAACAGTATCGACTGTGTCAAGCAACGTCTATGAACATTTAAATATGACACTTTGTTTTGACGACAACCCTCAGACTCCCGTACAACTCATCACTAAGTAGTTATATTTGTGCACTGTGTACACATCGGAACCGTATTCCCTGTTTATATGCACTCTTTATTTCCACTTTTCTGTGATTTCAAACTTTGCATTAACTGCCTCTACCGACATCATTCTTCATTTAGAACATTCTGTTAAGGACATTATCGCCAGTAGAATGATGAACGTACTCAAACGCTAGACGTGTTTTTTTACTTAAGTCTTAGAATTGATTGGTGAATACGGGCCACGGTCGTGGGTGTGAGCCCCATACAGCCCGTAAGTAATTAGCACTTGCACGAATTTGCCGGGCTCTGGTCCTTATGTATAGCCAGACTCTTTTTTTTAGGGCTCTGGTCCTTATGTATAGCCAAATTTCGAAAACACTGCAGATAGAACGACCGGAAGAAAAGAAATGATTTGTTGCCCAAGGACAATGTTCTGCTAAGATGCCATTTCCATGCCATTTCCATCATTTACGAGAAGGTAAAACAACCTCCCGTAATAATGTGGGATATTATTGATTTAATGATATTTTAACATATTTGATTCACTATTGGTCCAGATTTGTGTAACAACTTTAAAGATATTAGGAGTTCAAACATAAGTAAATACCCAAACGCAATGTCCATTTTGGAAAATGTTTCAACTTCTCGTCTAAGATTAAACTGCGCCATGTAATTTGACTATGTCGAAATGGGAATTTATTACTGCACTTTAATGTTATTCTTTTTTTCTAAAAGTATCTGCATAAACAATATCATTATGCGTTATTTTCTAAAACACCTCTATATAAGCTTTTGATTGTGCTATGCTTCGACGTTTTCAAAACAAATAAGTTTTTTTTCAAAAGCTTTTTTTGTGACGAGGAGCAAAACACAAAAAAACACGATATGATGATATATATGACAATATATGCCGAATGGAACTTTCCTTGCATGTCTACTCACACAAACGTTGTCACACTTATTGATATCTTTGACAATAGGTAAAATAAATGTTCGATTTTTCACCGACAACGTATTTTCAGTAGTGTATGCTTAAGGACAATACATAAATAGCATCCTATGCAATATGCACTTGAAAGACGACATACATAATTTAAACTGTGATGTTCATAAGAATGGGTGGTGAAAAGGTAACACAATCTAAGATTCTTTGCAGCGAAATGATAGTTGTGTTGGTTGTTTATGTATTGTTTTCTTAACGCGTATTTGTGAAAATTCAACATATACTTCCGTTTGTCAGACGCAGTAACTGCCACGTCTATTTGTATACATATATTTCAACTAGATATACAGTAAACAAAAGAAATTTTATATTTTAACTCCGTTCGAAAACCTATAACCAATAATAAGTGTTCACAAATCGCGAACAAAAACCGATAATTCCGATATGTTTCAAAACAAATGTAAACTTAATTGTTTTTCTTACCCGTGAATAAATCCGGCTTTCTTCACGTACATCTTTCCCGGCGCGTTTTCGTCGGAGTCGTAGAAGTGATCCACGTTCCATCGGTCGGCTGGCACTTCGGTCACGTGATTTTCGCCGTTAACTAGCACCCTCCAAAAGCCACTCAGGTCATCGGCGCCGGGAAACCGACAACCGACACCAACTATTGCGATGTCGTCAGCCCCCGACATGATATACCAAGACAAGTAAATCTGAAAGACACATGTTAAATGTAACATTAACAAATATCCTTATTATGCTTTTAATACGGACAAATATGCCATATGTAAATAATTATTTGTCCTGTTTACGTGTTGTTGTTTATATTTTCTTTGTGATATACTTTAATGCAGATACGTCATGCATATCAGTTATGCAACGACTTTGCCGTTGGAACACCGGAAAACACATATCAGCCGCAAGCGATGTCATTATTTTCAAAACTAAGTATCTTTACATTGCATGATTTGCATGCTGATAATAACGCCCCACTGTTTACAACACAAACTTTATTGATCGCTGTAGGACTATGGATGAATGTTTTCAAATTGAATGAATATATATATTATTTGTATTTTCCTGCAAAAGGAACACAAACTGTTGCAGAAACCAAAACATTGTCAGATCGATATTGGCATGAGGCTTCGTTAATATGCTACTGGTCAGAATAACACGTACTGTTTGCTTTCTGTTTATATAAAAGGAAATGTACTCTTGATTTAAAACTTTCCTAATCTTATGATTAGGAAATGACACTACCATGCAGACAATATGAAGTATTGTTACTAATACAAACATCGTGAACATGATACTGCTGGGGGTTTCGTTCTTGATGGTTTATTTTAGTTTTGTGCTTTGACGAAATTTCCAAAGGCCCTTATTTTCTGTGTTTAATCAAGTTTCCTTTTATAGTTTAATCTACTTTATATGGACTAGGTTCATACCAGTATATTCTATAAGTTGCTTGTTGAAAGTAAAAAACATCACTGCATGGTTTGACATGATATGTCAAACAGCCACCTGTAAGTATTTTGAATTTGTTTTGCTTTTCGTTTTCCTTCAAATCAAAGGAATTTCTGAGACATTTCTAAATAGACAAATACACCACCTGTCACATTTTGCATGAAACTTCTGTGTCTGTGGTGTCTCCATTAGAATGTAAAGGACTTCAAAAGGACCATTTTCATTTCGTTCTAATACATCACTTGAAATAATGTCATTAACAAGCAAATTCGTTGAATTGATGACCCCCGCCACATACATTTCTTTCAAGGATGGATGCAACATACTGACAGATGTACGGACGGACAACACTCATTATATAGCCCTTCGCCTTCGGTGGTGGATAATTATGAGAGAAAGAAGGACAGACAAGTCAGCGACTATATGCTCTCCCTTGTTGGAGCACAAAATACGTACAAAGATGTATACATAATTATGGAAAAATGCTTGTCAGTTTAGGGGTTTAGCGTACGACCTGACATGAAGCATTTGTTTAACCTTGAACTTTGATGTGAATCGTATGACCTTACATGAAGTATAGTGTGTGACGTTGACTTAAACCCTAGACACGAACCTTGACCTTAACATGAATCTTACATATTACACACAGCAAGGAAGAATATGGAGAATAATTATGGAATGTTATTACAGAATCCGCTGATACATAGAAAAATAATCGCTAAATAATAGATATTTCTACAAATGTGTGGTCTTTCACTGCCTGATAATTGAGAACAATTACATCAGGACATTTGAGAATCCATTTTAGTATCGTAGAATCCTTACCAAATAAGGCATATTTAATCACAATGTGTGATTTTGACCTTTGTGTGTGACTTTGACCATGACCCTAGCTACCTCGATCTTATATTTGACACTAGATAATGAACAACAATTGTGGACAGTTGTCACAGAATCCCTTGATGCATAGTAAAGGAATGACTAAATAATAAATAATTTATCAAATTTGTGACCTTTGACCTCAATGTGTGACCTTGACCTTAGCCCCTAGGATTATGGGTGTTGAATGTGAAGCAACCCAAGGTGATTTAGAACAGCTATGGCAAGTTTCATGGCTCTGGCTCATGTGTTAATGGTGATAAAGCTCTAAGATTATATATTTTTTTTTAAATCAAGATACAAAGGGCCATAACTCCGTTATTAACTGATGATGTACAATGCCATTTAGTGTGCATCATCCTCTTATACATATATATAATCATACCAAATTTCAATGAAATCCGCAAAAGCACTTCCAAGATATGGCTCCGGCCACAAAAGTGCCGGACGAACGGACGGACAACGCTAAAACAATATCCCTTCGCCTATGGAGGGAGATACTTATGCTAGGTGGTCTGTTTTGGAAATAAAATATGTCAACTACGTTTAGATCTCATGACCCTGCAAAATGTTATATGGGATTGTGTTTGCTGAACCTTTTTGGGACTTATTTACAATTTAAATATTCCCGCCCTCATATCTGTACCAAACAATTGTTCTTCTTGAATGATTTAAGCATTTATGAGTGCATTAGTACAGCTCAACGTTTCTCATCGTAATGTCCAAAACAATGTATTAAAAGTATAACGTTTGTCAATTCGATTTCATTCAGCCAAACACATCATAACAAACACAATGCATGTTAACATCGACATCAAATTGCGTGTCTTTTGTGGAAAATTCGTGAAACAAAAACTTGATAAAAACCCGTTATCAAACTGAAACCGAAAGTTTTGAATTGACGATTATAGCAGAGAAAGGTAAACGGTTACTCTGAATTTAATTTAAACCCGAATGTCTAATGTGTTTTTGTTATGCTGTCGCTTGAAAGATTCTAGTGTATACCAGTGCAATTTGATTTAGGACCCATTATAATGACAGTTGTATCGTTGCTGTATGTTTATTGGTACATGGTGTAACCATATCGCCCGCAATACAGTGTTGCAGTTTTTCTTTGGGTTATAAAACTTGCATATTTCAAAATATATTTGAATATTTTCAAACTGGTATTATCTCGGCGTTTCCCATTACTAAAACGTAGACATCTCCTGGAATAGTGGACCTGTTTGAAACTTGGATAAATAACATTATTCTGCAAGCACAGCATATCACTTAAGTTCTCAATTTGCGCTTTAGGGATATACTTATGCTCTGTTTGTGTTTATTTATACCAGAAAATTGTTAATGTGGCTCATAATAGCGATTTAATTGCCCCCTGCATTCCAGACGGAGGCGAGTTTTCATGAAAGAAACCTTTAGAAGTTGCACCTCCCAGCGACCCGGAGGGTCCATTGCTGAATTATTTCAACCATAACCAACAACTAAGTTTTAGTAGAATAATATGTGTTTTTTCCGCATTAACACTTTCGTTTTCGATGTTCGCTAAATCAGACAATTGTTTACCAAAATAAATGAGTGTCTAGTGTAATCAAAGATCTTACAAGATTTTGATAACGATCCTTTATGTGCAGAAATCATTATCACGTCTCGTTAACAATTGTATCCCATCATCAGACGTGCATTGACGGTATAACACCCAATGGAATAAACTATAGCCTCTATCCCACCTTGATGAATAAACCTGTCGCGTGATATTTAAAGATCATTTGTGGGGTTTTCCAAAAATTGGAGAATCTGCGTTTTACAACTGCGGAAGAACTTAATCGTTTAAAATGCGATATTTGAACATTATTAATGTAAACATGGAAGAAATAATAGGATAAATAGAATAGTATGTGAGTGTTGGATAATAATCAAGTTTATCATTCTCGGCTCGAACTCGGCAAGCCTCGCGCTACCATGGTTCTTAGCCTCGCATGATAAACTTGATCTTTATCCAGCACTCACATACTTTTCTCTATTATTCCAAAACCAAATATCAAACAACTGGAGATCAATGTCAATGGGTAATTGCATAACGCCATTTTAATAGCTAATTTCGCTTTCAGAAACGGTTGCATCAAACAAATTTTAAAATCATAAGGGTACAGTTTATATCAGAGTTCCGGGGCATTTTCTTTCCCAAATATTTGCCTAAATAACAATCTTTAATACTTTTTGTGTCATATAATTGAAATTGTATTTGTGTAAAGTTACGCTTAAATCACGCGTAACTAAAAATAACGTCGACCTGAATTGTACGGGTTCCCGCTGATGATGTCACACACACATACACAAACACACACACGCACGCACGCACGCACGCACACACGCACACATGCACACACACGCACGCACACACACACACACACACAAACACACACACACACACACACACACAAATAAATATATAATAATAATAAAAAAAATGATAACGAGTAGCTAAAAACAATGTCGATCTAATCTTACGGGTTCCCGCTGACGATGTTACGCACTTATATATATAAATATATATATATACATACACATAATAGCGTGTAGCTAAAAATACCGTCGATCTTATGTCACGAGTTAACGCTATCGATGTCACAAACACATATATATAATAATAAAAACGTGTAGCTAAAAATAACGTCGATCGAATTTGTACGGCTTCCCGTTGACGATGCCACACACATCAATAT
>VMBQ01007422.1:0-24753 GCA_007657795.1 Dreissena rostriformis | reverse complement strand
TGCGTAGCTAGCTAGCTAGCTGGCCGGCTGGCTACACTGCAACTCTAATATAAGTATTTGTATTATCATATTTTAAAAATAATGACTTTGTTAAGAAGGCGAACATCTTGGAACACAACATTTACCGTACATAACATGTCCCGTAATATAAGGTGTATGACATGCAGTTATCTTGAACTTATTTGATGCGCAAATGTATGCGCAAACACTGTCAAAACACCCTAGGGCAGGACACAGCTTCAATGAAAGTTATTGATCTGTGAGTTCTCTAATGTTCTTCTTTCAATTTGATTATGATTTCGTGCGTTTAACGTTAAATATGATCAATCCTGTTACTCATATCAAAGATTGCACTTACCAATGTGTTTCAGTGTATCTGAAACCGTGTCAGTTTTGTTTTAAGTCAATGCTATTTTTAGAATCCTCTATAGATAGAACGGCTTTCTTGTATCGGTATAAACATCAAAGTTTACCTGTACAATTCAAGATTCGGGTTTGTGTATTGTGCAAAATTGTC
Organism: Dreissena rostriformis; assembly: GCA_007657795.1. Classification (NCBI taxonomy): domain Eukaryota; kingdom Metazoa; phylum Mollusca; class Bivalvia; order Myida; family Dreissenidae; genus Dreissena; species Dreissena rostriformis. The sequence continues at coordinate 24,236 of VMBQ01007422.1, read as the reverse complement.
CTTTTTGAAAAATAAACAGGTGTTTTAACATATATCTTCAGAAAATGGAGCATCGGTTTGTTTGTGATGAGAACGCAGTTGCGATTAGTTGGATAAATGGACGAATCAAGGGTAAGTCAATTTATATCGCTTTCACAAACATGAACAAGTACGGCTTGCTATTGCAATCTGTTTTATGGTATGGGTAATTATTGTTTATTTAACCTTAGCAAATAGTTTATGCGTGCTATGATAATGGATATTATTCAAGCTTTAATAAATATTGAATAATACGACCATGTATACAATAATTTGATTAAGAACGTACTAGTGTATATAATATTCATAAAAAGCAACATTAAAAATAGTATGTACTACACATTATACCAATACACTTAAGGCAAAAACAAATTGGTTCAAATCCTAATTCACCATGACTGGTTGAACTCCGTTCCGAAAGTTTGATGTGTATGGGGAGGAAAGTTCTCTCGGTGTGCGATGAACGAAAACCGTGTCAAAACTTGAAACAAATTATATGTAATTAAAGGTCGGATTAAACATCGACGAAAAAAATGCCCGTCTTCTGCAGTATGCTTGCGACGACGTCTTTGATATATACCAAACGTTAGATGTTGCAAACGACGAATCAAACCGCGATGATACCAAACAACGATTATCGCACTATTTCAATCCTAAGAGACACAGAGAAATCGAAATTACGAGTTTAGAAATATTTCGCAGAGTAACACCGTTGCACCCACAAGTCATCGGTTAAACTAAATCATTCATGAATCCTCTAGTTTAAGCGTTGAAAGCAACTATTACGGACACAGTACAGACGCGAAAAGGACTGTGCAATTCGCTCATAAATTACCTCAGAACTCCACATCCAATTAGTGTCCTTTATTAAAAAAGTAAAGCCAGGATTACAAATTAAACAATGGCTGGAAAGTTTAACAGATAATTTATGTGACTAGCAAAATACACACTATCAACAATTAAATTGATCAAAATCGTCTACGACATTACCAAACTAACAAACAAATCTATACATTTCATTATTTAGAATTATCTAGAATTAGATTGTGTACAATCGCAATTTGGCCATATCTTAAACGTGAAGCACGTTTTCATATAGAGATATTATCATGGAGCGCTTTTGACGTCTTTAAAATGTATAAACATAAAATAATAAATAGCATTTAATTTATATTCCTCTACGAATTGTTTGTCTCTACGAAACGCCAAGATTTTACTGCAAACGTACATAACAACACTTATCTTTAGGCTATACATAACGCTGAACGCTTAGAAAGACTATTGAAGTGTTGGATAGAAAAAAATAAAAGCAAGTGAATGATAAATGTATTGTTTATCGTTAGGAAATTGTATTTTCATTCAGTCACAGGTGCAATATCAACCGATACAGTGTATATAACGTGTGTGTTGACTTGCTGCTTTAACTTAACTATATGTTATGAACCTCGGTATAGGTACCATTCCGTTCTATGTACACGGGGATCTGTACCGAAACGGAGGGGGATGTATGGGATAGGGAACTACACCTACAACCATTTGTTTGATGGACTTGCTATGATTCAGCACTTCAGAATCGGTGGGTGAAAACAACGTTTTAACGTCTTAAAAAGTGGTGTACGCAAATTATTATTACATTATCCTCAGTGTTAGTTTCTATCTATTCTGAATTGTTTATAGTGGTAAGAAAATATACACAATAAAGCATTCAATTCCTTTAACTAAATATTATATTTAGTATTTACTTGTTGAACACAATCAAAAAAAGAATACGTTTATAATCCTATCATAAGAACCTTTCTTTAAACATGGCAATACTAAAAAATAAGTGTATGCATCAATACTTGTCTAACCATTCAACGTGGAACGTTTATTTAAAAACGGTAGTACCTTTCTTTATACTGACCGTAAATTATTTTCTAAGCGCTCACTTTCTTGTACGCAATATACTAAACCGTGTGAGTCAAATTCTTTTTTAAGAAATAAATTAAAACCACATACGGATTTCTACGAGTAAATAAACTGCATGCAAATATCTTTACTAAGCTCCCGATGAAGTGAAATATCAGCGGAAATATCTACAAAGCGACACCTATCAAAAGGTTACTAAGGCGAAGGCGCCAGTCGTTAGAGAATTCGGCACCGCAGCGGTTCCAGACCCTTGCAAAAACATATTTGAGAGGTATGCACAAGCAGTAACATCACTTTTACCAATGCGTGATCAAAAGTATTTGTTTTAAAACTCTAGATCTTCGTTTATCTATTGTCATTAACCTTCTGTATGTCATGCAGTTTGAAATTGTATTGTTACTTAAGCCAGCCAAATGACTGCGCATAAGCTTTGTAAAGGCTTGCTGATCTATCTCATTTGTGAAATTCAATTTTGATTTTTATAATTCGACTGCACGTTTACCTTTTCAAAATTGAAGATTGCAGCTTCATATTTGGCATGCATGTGTATCTCATGGAGCTGCACATTTTGATTGGTGAAAGGTCAAGGTCAATGTCATCCTTCAAGGTCAAAGGTCAAAAAACTTTCGACTTTAAAAGGCCAATGTACCATACATCAGAGTTAATCTTCAAGTAAACATCGACTCGTCGAACGTTAACTCATAAAAACGAGTACATTTAAATGGAATCAAACAGTTTGAATGTCCTTGAGGTGGTGAGATTTTTAACACTACTTAGGTTCTTTGTGCTACTCACGAACATTTTGAACAGTTGCACGTATGTTTCTGGTCGATATTCGGTTTTAATCAGCGTCACCAGTATATTTGTCAGTACGTAAAGCTCCTGTTTGTGAACAATGTCACTTGGAGGATCAGTGGGTTCCACAAGCATCAAAAAGTATCGTTAAGTAATAATAGTGTATAGATTAATCTCTTCATTTACCTTTTTTCTACATATGATTTACTGTTTTAAAAATATGTGATGTTCAACATAGATTGTGTTTTTCCGTAGGTTCCTCACGTACTTTTCGGCAAGTGATATGACTGACAACACGCCTGTAAACGTAACACCTTTTCACGACAAACTCTACGCTACCGCAGAAACCAGATATTGGAACCAGATCAATCCCGATACTCTAGAGCGAAAGGAAAAGGTATGCAAGGCGCATGGATATATCACTATGTTCAAAAAGTCACCACCACATTGGGTTTTATTTCTGGCTACGCGTGACAGTATCTATTTTCTTAAAACGCCCATGAACTACAAACAGGTCTTGCGAAATATCAACATGTAGACCTTCCTCTACTTAACACGTATTCAAATCCCCCCACCAAAAATGTCTTGTAAACATAGTGTTCCTTTTTAAAACATACAAACATGTATTTTGTAACGAAAACACACATCTTCTATCACATCATTTTTCCACGTAACTCAATCCATATCACAATATTTATTCAAATAATTGATATTTTATTTTCAAACATGTGTCCCGAATATGGATAAAGAAAACTTGAAGCGAAACATAAGCCGACCGATTGGAATAGTCTTATATAATGTTTTACAACAATTTAATGATTCCATGACCATTGAGGCATGAAAAACAACTGCCAGAATGACACGCTTAAAATAAAAATGTATGGTTGCAGCTTGACCTAAAAGAGCTGACAACTGTTGACATGGCAACCCCACATGCGCATATCGACACAGATGGTATTGTGTACAACGTCGGTCACGTGTTTAAGAAAGGATTGCCTACTGTAGTGACACGCATTCCTAGAAAAACAGGTTAGTTTTATATTGTTTTGCTAGATTGTTCTCTAAAATCTCGTTAAAATGTAAATGTAATTTGCTTTATATAAACGCTCAAAAGTGCTTAGTCATAAGAAATAAATTCACGATCGTGTTACTATGTGGCCATACACATTAACTAGATAATTATCCACAGATAAGCAAGACGTTGATTCGAAGCTCGATGCGAAAAAAAACGTCGTTGCCCTCATTCCGTCTGCGTACTGGACGCATGTGAATTACTTCCATACCTTCGGCATGACGGAAAACTACATCATCATCATTCAACAGCCATTCCTTATGGACGTTAAAATGCTTGCGCTAGGGAAATCGCCGGCGGACGCCATGAAGTGGCACCCAAATATGAAGGTAAGGACATATAGAGTGTCATTCTAGTTCTCCGAACACCTAATGCAGACGCTTTAAAGTAGCACCAATGTATGAAGGTGAGAAGACACTGTTGAGTTTAAGAGAGTTAATTCTGGTGTTCGAAAAAGCACAGAAAAAGTCTATAGTTTTATTTCGCATTCATTCGTTTATACAATTATTGCAGTAACACAGACGGGAGCTTAAAGTGATATTAGACGCATCTAATAGTATAAAGGTGTCAATCGCAACCGTTGTTTATTTTTGGTGTTTTCACTTCATATACACTTATATTTGATTATGCAGCATCAACATACTAAAACAATATCTCGGAAAGAGAAAAATAATGCATTTGAATATCAACCGTACTTTTGTTTTTGACGTAAATTTGTTAAGTTTAAAATCTGGGAATAAATACACTCCCGCTGAAGTACGTTACAATGAGAGGTGTGCCTGTACGACAATGCGATACGGCGTCATAACTACAACAGTTACGGCGTCTTTCCACAGTTTGTTGACGATACGTTGTTAAAATAAATGCTAAATAACGGTAATTTTGAATAGTTTTTGTAAGTTTATATGCCAATGTTAATTTAATACGGATATTGTGTTCCTCTTTCTTAGCTTGCCATGAAATTTATTTTTATGTTATCGATCAAATGGAAGTTTTACAGACCTGTACAGACAACTCATAAAATAAAATAACCCACGTATAAGTTTTAACAAAGAATTTACCTGTGTAAACGCGTGTGTATTTCTATAACTTTCAAGACGCTGTAACCGTTGTAGTTATGACGCCTTATCGCGTTGTCGTACAGACGCACCTATCATTGTAACGTAATTTAGCGGGAGTGATATTAGCGGCAGTTCCGCTCGGTTTAACTTAGAGGACTGGGTTAGTCACGTAAAATATTTAATATAATATATATTTTTTTATAAACAACTGGAAGCAAGATGAGTTGTTGATAATTGGTCAGTTACCATATTTTAACTAACTCTTTTGACCTGTTAATTCTTTTCAGCTCAATTCAACAGTGAAAAATGCGTCTAATATCACTTTAAAAGTAGTTACTGTTCTCTTTTAGACGCGATTTTGCATCGTTAACAAACAGACTGGAGAGAAACTTAACAAGGATTTCGTTTACGAAGCAGACACGTTCTTTACGTTCCATATGGCGAACGCGTATGAGGAAAACGGTACGTATGACGACCTTCGTATTAATGAAGTCATGTACCGGACGTCATAGCTAAAGTTGGCACATGTATCCTGAGATGACAATTTACAGATTTTAGTTATTTTGAGTTATTTTGTTAGTAATGATGATGATAACTAGAATGGTTTGCCCTTATATTTAACCTTAATATGAATGTACACCAATTCAATGTGTTTTGGGTAATTTATCTTTAACACCATTGAATGTAAACAAGGGTTTTTCTCCTGCAAAATGTTCTGGAATTTTCTGTTTCGAATTGTCTTGGAATTGGGTTTTCCAAGCTCCGTGGTTACTGAGAATTATATATGCATAAACTCGCTTCATTTCTTAAGCATTTATACCTATTGCAATTTCCTCTACTGATAAGATAGACAATTCAATTAAAACTACGATAGTACTCTTATATAAGCTGAAACTATTCTTTAAGCTTATGTCACTATTGGCCAAGCTAAAGTATTGGATACTGTTGTGAAAACAATTCAGTATATAAAAACGTGTAATTACATGCGCATTTCAACATAAAGCAGTCAAATAAATTGTATTGCCACAAAATCGTAACGTTTTTATCTCATTTAACAACGAACTGAGAGTTAGAATGGAAAGCTAAGGTTTGTCAGCACCACTCGAGAAAGATCATTGTCTATTAACACTGGTAAACCGTAAACTATCTTTCACCGAAATCAATAAATGTCATCCTCTTAAGCCCTTACCTCTAGAACTTTTTTTCTGGAAAATTAAAACAAAATCAAATGTTTCTCAAATACATGTTAGCGCTTTGTATATTTACGCCAACGATTTACTTGTTTCTAACACACACTGGTAATGCCAATACTTGGATAAGGGATGGCACTTCGATAACAAAGAAAACCAACGCCTCGCGCGAAATATAAGTTCCTTAGTGTTTTTGTTAAGTATATCCTTAATATTAGTTTTTTAAGACACGGTGGTGGAATTGATAAAAAGTATATCCTTTTGCGATGTGAAGAAGGAATTTTAAGAAATAAAAAGGTATATATTTGCAAAACATTTAGAAAATTCCATCGGAAAAGTATCATACACTGAATGATCAGTAAACATTTCTATAAAATAAACATACTCAGAAATGTAGCAAAACAGTGTTTAATATTCCAGCATGTAGAGTAATGACTGTGATTAAAAAACTGATATTTTGATAGTACTAAATGAAATATGAACGAAGATAGAGCATGTTTCAATAGGTGGTGTACATGATGTTGTTGAAACTTCGATTCCCGATAAAATGCACGTCGGATAACGGAGACTCTCAACAAATTGGGCACTCTGATATCCGAGTTGTTTCTTCTACTTAAAATGTGTGTATTTACATTGTAACTATTCTTATCGAGGTGTGTCTTTTCCAGTATGTAGAATAAGTAATGTGCTTTAAATACTGAAACTGTGTAGGTATTCAATCAAATATAAACGAAAATAGAGTTATTTTTAATAGGTGGTATGCATGGCGTTGTCAACTCTTTGATGCCCGTTAACGGACTCGTCTGATAACGGAGACCTAACAAATCTGGCAATCTGATGTGTAGTAAACCGTTGAGAGTACTGGTGTAGTACCAAGGAAGCAGGCATCGATAGGAATGTATAAAAGCTTCAACGTTTCAATCGATATAAGAAAAAATAAATTGAGACTTCACGCAAGCAGGGTCAGAGTTTAATCCCCAAGATGTGTCTGCATTAAATACTTCCTGAATAAACAAAATAATTCTCATATTCCAAAAGGATAAGACAAATGAAGCAAAATTTCTTTTAATTGTTTTTTTTTTAAATAACGTTAGTACAGAAATTGCCTGATAAATATAGAATAATTCAACAAAGAATTTTGCATTTCTGGTTTTCTAACAATAGTGTGTTATATATTTTTAAAAGTGTCTGGGAATCGGGAAATAAAGTGTCATTGTGATTAATGTGATCGGCTAAAGAAGTGTCCATGAAAATGTTGCATCGGACTTTTAAACATTAGAATTTCCTCACATACATTAGAAGACTACACATTTAACGTGTTGTTACATTTATAGACTTATTGTTCTTTTAATTCGTATAGTTAACGCGTTCGTGATTAATTTCTTAGCATTTAAATTTGTGGAAATATGTTCTGATTTTCCACATCATGCTGATTTTTAGCTCACGTGTCACGAAGTGACATGGTGAGCTTATGTGATCGCGTGATGTCCGGCGTCCGTCGTGCGTGAGTGCGTGTGTGCGTGCGTGCGTGCGTGCCTGCGTGCGTCTGTCAACAATTTGTTCGTGTAGACAGTAGAGGTCACAGCTTTCATCCAATCTTAATGAAAATTTGGTCAGAATGTTTATCTTGATGAAATCTGGGTTGGGATTGAATTTGGGTAATCTGGGGTCAAAAACTAGGTCACTAGGTCAAATAATAGAAAAACCTTGTGTAGACAATTGAGGTCACAGTTTTCATCCAATCTTTATGAAATTTGGTCAGAATGTTTATCTTGATGAAATCTTGATTGGGATTTTATTTGGGTCATCTGGGGTCAGAAAACTAGGTCACTAGGTCAAATCATAGAAAAACTTTGTTTAAAATAATATGAGGTGTATTGTGCAAACAAGGGAAACAACTACCTTTTCTAAATAAGTGTTACAGCGTTTATCTCCCTTGTAATTTATTTAAATTTTACCAAATGTTAACTGCATTTTTGTAATGAATTGTATCAATAAAACCTCGGGCAAACAATGAAATAAAGGTTGCATTATCTCTACTTAGTTTTGAATCTGGTTTAAGTGAAAAGTTCTTTCACCTTAAATTGTTGCATATCTTAGATACCCAGGTGGAAATGGTTTTGCATCATGACCATTGAGGAGCGGTTTGTTGGCTATAGGAAGTTTCTCAACAGGAGATTATCCCACATTGCTTTTTATGTAACTTGGTCAAAACATTAAAATTGTGTGAGATATGGATCCTGTCAATGAAAAACATGGACGCGATTAGGCGGTCAAATTTTCTTCATGTGGCATTAGTGAAACAATTTGTACCCATTCATCATGAAACTTTCTCAGAGCATTAAACAATTATATGAGCCTCGCTCTGTAAAAAGAGGGTTGAATGCATGTGCGTAAAGTTAGCAATGAAAAAGGCCTGGTAAAAAAAATGTGAGCGAACTAGGGCCATCTTGGCCCTCTTGTTGATGGAATTGTATCGTCTTTTTTCATAAAATCAACCGTTTCCGCGCGATTTTTCTTTTCTCAATACGAACCGGTTTACCATTAATCGGCCGAAAAATGTCCGTGTCTGAAAACCCAATGAATAGAAAAAATGCAAAAACGCTGAATAACTCACATCTTGCGCTTGGCTTTTGTTGTTATCTGTTATCGAAGTGCCATCCGTTATGAAAGTATCCGCATTACCGGCGGTTAACAGTGTGTACTCTCTGTAGGTAACATTTTCATGGATTTGGTGTGCTACAATGACGCCGGGATCGTCGATGCGTTTTATCTTAAGGTGACTTTTTTATCTGTTTAATGATTTAATATGAAACTCAAGTTCAGATTTCGGTTTTCAAGTTGACATTTTAAAAACAAAACATAGGACAATTTCCCTCCTTTTTGCAAACGTTGAATGCCTGATTTCGGAATGTCTTAAAACAATCCTGAAGATCACTATACAGTACGAATGTAATGTCTATACTGTTCTTTTTTCTAAACCGATTTATATTTAAAACATTGTATTTAGATGCAATTCTGTTTGAAAATCAGTATGTTTAAATTCAAAGTGATTAACTTGGTTCTGAACGTTAAACAAGTAGCAAATCAGTAAACAAATTCCAAATTTGCGGACAAAATTAATAAAAGTTGCTTTGTAAATAACGATCATTTTATGTTTATAATGTAACGTAAGGAATGGAAATGTTGTTATTTATAATTGTCTTTGATTCGTTACAGAATCTGAGTTCGGAGAAAGTGGAAGAAACGTTTAAAAAGCTCGAGGTCCCTGTACTTAAGAGATACGTTTTTCCCGTCAATGTCAGCAAAAAGGTATTATAAAGAATAAATACTGTGCACATTGTGTTTATTTACCTACGATTGTGTTACGATTTTGAGGTCATTTTTGTAACGATAAAACCATCAGTAATTATCAGTCATCAATAAATTAACAACACCATCCAAAGCGGACTTGACACTAAGCCATTATGGAGATTCGTTAACTCACGCCGCCAAGACAACACAGGCATAGAACCTCTTAAAAAAATGGGTCAACTTATGAATTTACAGCAAAACAAAGGCAGAGATACTACTAGACCAATTCAGCTTAGTTTTCACTAAAGAAGATATTAACACTCCCTTACCCAACCTGAAAAGTAAAACAAGATCAATACCCCCATTACATATAACAGAGGAAGGCGTAAAGCAACTACTTGCTGGTCTGAACAATTCCAAAGCGAGAGGCCCAGACGGTATCCCAACCATTGTTTTTAAGAACTGTGCAGCTGAACTAGCCCCAGCCATTCAATATGTCTTCCAGAAATCACTGGACCAATGGACGCTACCAACTGACTGGAAGAATTCAAACATCGCCCCTGTCTTCAAGAAAGGAGATGTCCACCTGGCATAAAACTATAGACCTGTCTATAACATCAATTACATGTAAACTTCTACAACTTATAATCTGCAAACATGTACTTAATCATCTAGAACAGAACAGAAAACTTACTTCACCCAACCACGGTTTTCGATCTGGCTATTCCTTTGAAACGCAAATAATTACAACCATTCATGACCTCCTAACTTACTAAGATAAGTGTAGCCAAATAGCCAAATAGACATGGCCATCCTCGATTTTTCGCAAGCATTATGCACCGTCCCACACGAGAGGCTCCTGATTAAACTTTCCAGTTATGGAATTGATGGACAACTGAATACATGGTCCAGAGACTTTCTCACCAATCGCCACATGCAAGTGGTCCTAGACGAAGAGAAATCCACATCTGTCCATGATGACTCAGCAGTACTTTAAGGAACCGTCCTCGGCCCACTTTTGTTTTTTGGCCACATAACTGACCTTTCTGACACAGTTAAATCACAAGTAAGACTGTCGCAGTCGCCTGCCTCTTGTACAGGCCCATACGATATATACAAGACCATATAGCCCTCCAAGACGACCTGAAACTGTTTGAAACCTGGGCATCAACATGGGGAATGCGTTTTAATGCCAAGAAATTTTACATACTGAGTTTTAACAACCGTTCATCAAATTTCTATGAACTAGATAAACACATCCTCAAACAGGTCAAAGAAAATCCATACCAAGGGGTCACCATTGCCTCCAACTTAAACTGGGACACCAACATCAACAAAATAGTGAAGCAAGCTTACTGTAACCTAGGATGCTTACGAAGAAACCCCAAACACTGCCCGATCACCTGCAGAACAGCTTACTTAGCGTTCGTCAGAACGACACTTGTCATGACATATTAACACCAGCAAGAAATAAACGAAACGTTAAACGTAAATCATTTAATGACTATCAAGCTACAAACATTCTAGAAAACCAAGTGCCAAATAATACAAAGTGTTTCAAACCTTGTTCGTGCTAAACTGAGCAATTTGAAAACTCTTATTTTACCAAAACTGTATAAGACTGGAATAAACTGAGAGACAGTGTTGTAAGCGTGGCTTCCGTCAACAGTTTCAGGACTGCGCTCCTTAATCCACATTTGGAATCATCTCTCTCCAGTTGCGACCTATGCTCTTCAAGGCCCTAAAGCGTATCGATTCAGATTCAGATCAGTCTGTAAAATTAAAACGATCAACAGTGATATGCATACCAAATTGTGTGTGTGAGTGTGTATATTTCATTCATTACACAGCACCGAAATAACTTCTACGAAAGTTATCTCAGCGCTTTGATTGTTTTCACAGGCAACAAACGATGAGGCCTCTACTTCGGCACCTTTCCAAATATCCCAAAAGAACGGTAAAGTGCACTGCCAACCGGAGACCATCTGTGATGTTGGTAAAGTATTTTATTTATATGTAACTACATGTGTATTTCAGCTTCCCTGCTGTCTTTGATTACTACGAGTGTCAATTAACAGGTTCGTGAGGTTTTTGTTTTGTTTAGTATGTTTTAATTTCACATGTTTTCAAAACAAAAACATATAGCGAGTGAATACATTTATTTTCTAATTTGAAAAGTAAATTATACATCGATAATGTACCTTAACCAACGAATGTTTTTATCGTAATTTTGAATTTTAATATTCGACCATTTTATTAATATTCAAATATTTTAGGCCATCCCCAGTTTACAAATATTAATAGCTGTGTTTTGCCTTTCCAGCTGTAATTTAAACTTATCTATATTCGGCATTTACAAAGTATGCAATTTATCCAATTCGCATGTGTCTGTTTTCATTAAGAAAGTGAACAAAATTATAAGTCTTTAAGCAACAAAACAAACGTCAAAAGACGTAAGGCATATATCAACATATCGTTTCTTTATATTGAGTGTTTACTGTTTGGAACAAAATTTATCAGATGTGTTGTTTTTTACCTTAATCCGTGCATGGATTCATTGAACACAAAGAAAAAAGGGGAACTATCCCCGGTTGTTACATGTCAACAAGCGTTTTTGTACAGTGTTTACTGCAATTAAGTGTGTAAACATGTACACGGAAGGCATTATAAAGAATTGAAATGTATTAATATTTTATGGCACATGTATTTGTATTTTGATACACATATTTACATGCAAGAGAATCATGTTATTTACGAGCAATGATACACAACAACTTAATACGGAATAGAAGAATAAATAAAAACAACACATTGTCTAGACTAGAAAATATAAACAATGTTACAATTTTTGTTTTATGTAAATATTCATCTTACTGCTGTTCTCGTCCACACAACGTTACAGGTTTGGAATTCCCACAATGGAACTACGCCGGATATAATGGCCGGAAGTACAGCTACGTGTACGGTTTAGGGATCCACATGGGCGACAGAATGACAACCAGTGTAAGTACAGGGTCACTTATGCTACAATCAATCGCAAACAAGGGCTCTGTCTTTGAAGAACTTACGAAATGTTGTTTAACGATTTACTTTTTAGCCCACAACAATCAAGAAAATGTTATAAATACGTTATTAAAATTAAGGTTATGTAAAAGATTTAAAGAAACAATAGATTTGTGCTAAACGGAGACACAACTAATAAAAACACATCTCAGTGTCTCCACATAGCAATTGAATACTAGTATCATAAGTAATAAAACATTAACATCTAGACTACTCAATTATATATTATGCATAAAAGTGTGTTTATTCCATTTTGATGTCATCATATTTTTTCCCAAGCTTGAATCCAGAATATTACTATGAACGAGTATTATAGTTGAACACATGTGTTTATAAAACCATCGATCACATGTTCTTCACTTCATTGCAATTCATTAGGACTTTACCTCTATTTTGAAGATCATTGAGTCCCAGTTTGAAGCTCTTATTTTGAAGGTCTTTAAGTTCCAGTGTTTCAGCTCTTATTTTCACGGTCGTCAAGTCCCAGTTTTAGCTCTTATTGTGAAGGTCGTGTAGTCCTAGTGTTTAACTCTTAGTTGGAAGGTTGTGAGGTCCAAGTGTTTAGCTCTTATTTTGAAGGTCGTGAAGTCCCAGTTTTTAGCTCTTATTTCGAAGATCGTGAAGTCCCAGTTTTTAACTCTTATTATGAAGGTCGTGAAGTCCCAGTTTTTAGCTCTTATTTCGAAGGTCGTGAAGTCCAAGTTTTAACTTTTTGCTTTCAGGTCGTTAAGATCAATGTGGTCAGCAAGAAATGCGAGGAGTGGAGCGAGGCCGGATGTTACGTGTCTGAGCCGGTGTTCATAGCCGATCCTGGGGGCACCGAAGAGGACCATGGTATAGACCCCTTAAAAAATATCAATATTATATTACTAATATTTATTATATATTATATCATATTAATATCATAATACTTTAAATAGATGTATCCCGGACAAAACAAACCATAAAAAAAATCTTGAACGTGACTTCGATTCGTGCATAAAATGGTTCAGCGTTATTTGCGCCTTAATATAAGAATTAGCGTTTCCAACGTCTAGCGCAATCAGGAATACATATTTTTATGTTCACTAACGGCTTATTATTCAATCATCGTCCTTTATCATTTTGTGCTTAGAGTTTTATTTTCCTTTAAGAACACAAAGCGCATTCATTTATTTTTCAAAGCGAACTTGGTCATATTTGTTCTCTTAGCAGAAATGAAAATGTATCATTTATCAATCGTTTAAACCTTTCGTGGCATAACACAATATACCAGTTGCAGCTTCATTTTTGACCGACCGAGGACTATGGAACTGGCTTAAATTTGACCGGCCGAATACCTTGAAACTGGTTGCAGCTTTAAATTTGACTGACCGAATACCTTGAAACTGTTTATAGGTGTATTTTTTACTGACCGAATACCTAGAAACTCGTTGCAGCTTTAATTGTGACTTACCACGGATCATGAAACTTGTTGCGACTTTAACATTGACCAACCGAAGACCATAGGTCTTTGTGCAGCTTTTACCTTGTCCAACTGAAGACCACGAAAGCGGTTGGGATGTTTAACCTTGACTGACCGAAGACCACGAATTTTTGTGCAGCTATTACCTTGACCTTGACAAGTTGCTGTTCAACTACGTATCGCATAAAACATTTAATATGTCAGGTATAATATGGCTAATTATCGAAATTCTCACTTTAGATCTGAAGTTTTCCTAAATCGAAAGTAATATATTTGAACTATGGTATTTTTGTGTCATGTTCATTTTTGTTTTTAATTCTGTGTTTGTGGCTATTTTGTTGATAGTATTTTAGTCGCAAAACGTTACCCTACTGTGTATATGCACGTTTGTCTAGTAGAGTGGTGTTGCCTACTTAATGCACATACTTAGGCCAGAAACTGACAATAACTTTACTTGAATCAGAAAAAGGGACAAATGGCCGTTGAAATAATGACTTATCCCTAGTCTTATTATCTACCTATTGTGAGAGTTAGTTTATTTCAGCATTGCATAAATATATCAAGGTTCTGAAATCGTATAGACATTATGTACATCTTACCAAACACAAATTCGCGTTAACATTAGAAAATAAGACCTTTTTTAAAATTTCTAATTGTGAAGTTAATGTGCAGGCAAAACCAGGTGGCATGGTCATCGTGACGAAATCGGAATGTAAATACATAAACATTCTGTTCGCACAAAGTGTGTGAAGTATTTCTTAAAAATGAAATAAAAATTATAAATCTTTCATTAAGAAAAATCTTCCTTTACACGACAAATACCATAAAAGCGGAAAGTATCGTTCCTGAAAAGCCTGTGCATACTGCACAAGCTAAACTGTGTCGCCACTTTACGCATATGCATATGCATAGTTTCCCCAGAGCGCACCACATTTATCCTTGAAAACTTAAAGAGCCATTTATGTAATAAGGTATTTGTTTTAAATTATTCAGTTAGACGACCACAAGTATGTCAAGTGCGTGTATCGGCACATGTGTGAGAATTAAATAAATGAACCAAATACACATTCTTGGGCAAAATCTATGTGTTATCTGTTGAAGGCCTAAGGCGTTCATGATGCATGGCTTAACCAAGGTGTAGATGATGAAAAATGTGTTTTTTGTATTCTTGGTAAAGACTAGATTACATGATACATTTATCCAAAATCGGATGTCAGAACTAAAATAATCATCGAGAGCAATAAGTTACAGTCAGTTTTGTGAATTTGAATTGCAGCCTTACTTAAAACATGTCAGTATAAATAAGTAAAGATTGTATCTTTGAAGATTAAGGGTTTCATCTAAAAGAAGATGAAATTTAAGCAGGCAGATGGCATAACCTGAATGTATAACTTTTGAAGAGAGGAAATGTCAACATTGCAATGTTCTTTAGGATAAATATCATTTTTTATTTGAAGGTTCGTTATATGATCATATTAGGAAATTGTATATAAATAGTTTTTACTGAAAAAGACCAAACATGATAAAATGTATTTATTTAATGAAATCTGATAATACATGTACCAACAGAAACGTAGCCATGTTTGTAAATAAAGCATTTATTTAAAACATATGTAAACATATAATTAGGATTAATTGTGTATAATTTATTGCTCTAACTTTAATACTCGCTCTATTGTAGATTCGGCTTTGCTGTTTTTTATGTTATAGCTATAACATTGTTAAATAAATTCTTTATGCTGTAATCAAATTGTCCTAGACCTTTTCATGTATTTATACTTTATTTGACAACTTATTAAATTTAATACTGATCATATTTCATGCCTTTATATATGTTACTATGTTTTTGAACATGTGTACTCATGGACAGTATGTCTATTGTATATTGAATAAACCAATATGTTTATATTGTACGCCTGCCTTCCAGGTGTCCTGTTGGTGGCAGTCAACAAAGTCCACATTGATGACTCCAGGAAATGCTTCTTGTTAGTACTGGATGCCACAAACATGACGTCACTGGCCACGGTCCAGTTTGAAGGATTAGACGATTTCCCGCGAGATTTTCATGGACTTTTCAAATCTGAAATTTGCGAAACCAAATAAATCTTATGATGGAGAAGTGCGTGTAACAATGAGTGATTTTGTTTGAATCACATCGGTTGATGTTTGAATGTTTAAAAGAAATTGCAAGCGTTTTACCCAACACTGATTCGCACTCTTTTATAAATGTAGTAAATAATAGTATTTGTAATAAAGCAACTTATGGTGGGTATTTGCAAGTCGCTGGCTCTTAGCTACATATCATGTCATGATTTCATCATATTGATACTTCTTGATACTTCATGTCTCTGCCAAATATAATGACTAGTTATTGGTAACTGTATGTTAACTGATTATCTTTGACTGTGATATACACATGTGATCAATCAATGCTTTGTGATTAAAAATCTGTGATAATTGCAATCAAATTTGTAAAGGTTGTTAATTGAATGTATTGTATGAACTGTTCTTGTATAACATATATATTCATATACACGAATAAATCAATCAATCAATACAGAACAAACGATAACCACTGCATCTGCCTGTGAACACTGATTATCATGTTAAACTTCACCACTGGTGGTACACTGTTGTTCTGCTGAGTGAGGCAGTGAGTGTGTGTATGTAATCAATAGTGTTTAACAGCTTGTGCGACCGCATTGGCCAGTTTGTCATTCAAATCTGTATATATTGATTTTGTATATGGTGAGCTGGGGACGGTTTCCATGCAGAATAATAGACATTTTAACATAATTAAATACTGGATAAAACTATTACAATGCAATGAAAACAAATTTGCCAAGAAAGTTTACAATTTGCTGAAAAACGACTTTGAGAATAACCTAAACAAGACAAATTGGTGCTCACAAGTTAAAGCGCTATTGTGCTCCCTGTGATTTCAGGATGTCTGGATAATACAGGGCGTCGGAAATGTTAAACTTTTCTTGTCGACAGTCAATCAGCGTCTGAAAGACACGTTTGTGCAAAACTGGTCAAGTCGATTAAGTGACTCCAGTAGGGCCCTATTTTATAATAACATTAAGTCTTTTGAATTCCAAGAATATCTTAAACTTGTTAACATTAAACAATTTCGCATTTGTATAACGAAATTACGTGTGTCATCACATAGATTACATATTGAATCAGGTCGATGGAGCAAACCAGTAGTTACACCAGTTGAAAATAGAACATGCTTCTTCTGTGATAAACTTGAAGATGAATACCATTTTATTATGGAATGCGATTTATATAAAGATTTACGAGAAAAATATATACCAAAGTTTTTTTCGCAGAAGACCAAGTATGCATAAGTTCATACAATTACTTCAAACAACAAACAGAAAAGTACTTAGAAACTTTGGCACTTACATATTCTATTTTTTTAAGTTGAGAAAACAGTACTTATATCAATAACAAGCTCAACCACATACAACGGATACACTTTTAACACATGTTTATCTGTTAAATAAGATTGTTGTAAAATATCTCCACTTTCTACTTATAAGATTATATCTAACTTTTGTCATCCTGTTCTTATATATTGAAACGTTTTTTTGCACTTTCTCGACCTATATGTATATTATCATATACTTTGTATGCGGTCTTTTGCAATTTTATGTTTGTAAATATGTTGTCCGCGTGGTTCTTTTGACAAACTATCAAGCTTTCAATAACATGTTTAATAATTTTGTTGTAAAAGATCTCCACTTTTTTACTTATAAGTTTATATCTACCATTTTCAATCTTGCTCTAATATATTGTAACGTTTTTGTTTTTGTTTTCTGTTTCTGCACTATCTCCACATATATGTATTATCATATACTTTGTGTGCGTTGTCTTGCCATTTGTTGCTTGTAAATATGTTGTCCTCATGGGTCTTTTGACCTTTTGGAACTTGTGAAATAAACTATCAAACTATCAAACTATTGGCTTTGTTCAGGGAAACGTGGCGTAATGCATGTCAAATAAGTGGTGTCCTGTGCACACTGATTAGCCTGTGCAGTGCGCACAAGCTAATCAAGGACCACACTTTCTGATTGTATGGTGTTTTTCGTTTAAAGAGAGTCTCTGGTACTGGGATGACAATTAATGCATATGTATTAAGCCCTGTTTTCCCAAAATGAAGCTTAAATTACCTTTATATTTATGATTTGAAACAAAAAGATAAAAGTGAAAATAACTTCAAAGTAACCTCGCTTACAAGGCAAATAAACAAAATCACTTTTAAATCAAATAAACAACCAATGAGTTCTAAATTTTTACCTTGTGGCATTTTTTAGTAAACATCTCAAAGGGACCTTTTCACAGTTTGTCATTAAATGCTTAATTTTGATAAACGTAAACATTCAATCTTAAAAGCTCCACTTAAAAAAAAATCAAGAATTAAATTAAAGAAACGTCTGTCATGTCTGCAAAATTGTTGCTCAATAGTTTTTAGAAAAAATAATAAAGTATTAGATACACATAACACAACATGTACATGATTCTAGGCTTGTTACTTTTTAGCAGGGCAACCAAAATTCTTAAGATAGTTGCCAGTGCAGCAACCAATTGCGAAAAAAAAGAGACCTGTGCTTTAAGACACACTCTTTCTTAATTTGAATGGGTTGTGTACATTTCAAACTTGAGATATAAAAAGCTATAATATAATTTTGAAAACTGAGTTGCGTCTAAGATTATGCAACAGCGAACAACTTCAGTGCCTTCAGCGCTTTGATTTAGTTATCAGATGTAATTGGTCTTATATGTTGCTATGTTTGTACCCTAGATTTTCTGAAAACTGTTTAAATTACTTATTATGAAGAAATGTGCGTACACTATTACGTATATTGAGTCATATTTGTTCTCCGAAGTAATCAGTTATGTCATCAAGCTGTTTATAGCAACATTTAAGGTTACATATATTTTCAGTTGAATGTTATTTTTGGACGTTTTATGTACTCAAAGAAATCTTTTGAAGGCCACTTTCCTTAATTTTAGATCACACCCATGAATTATTTAGCTTCACACATTTCTCGTATATGTAAGTTCATAATTGTTTTGTATTATATTAGTATATGTTTGTATATACTTTTGTTGAGCAACGAACAACTTTTATCCACATGCCCACAACGGACTTCGATGGTGGACACACATATTTATCATGGTTAAATGTACCCTTATTTTCGAAAGGGCTTCTTTTGACATTTGTGGCGTGTTCTGAGATAACTGGGCATAAATCTTGTGCTAAATTGTCATCCCAGATTAGCCTGTGCAGTCCGCACAGGCTAATCAGGGACGACAATTTCCGCTTTTATGGAATTTTTTTGTTTAAATGATGTCTCTTCTAAGCGAAAATACAGTTTAGGCGGAAAGTGTCGTCCCGGATTAGCCTGTGCTCACTGCACAGGCTAATCTGGGATGACACTTTACGCACAAGCATTTTGCCCAGTTTTCTCAGAACACGCCACATTTGACCGCAAAGTAGGGCATGGAAGGCAGCAATCTTACTCTGCGTAAGACATCTCCGCCATAAAGGTTAGAGTGTGTTTCAAACTTCGTCGATAATCTGAATTGCATATAAAAGTCCGAAATGGCTTTGTATCATAATATGGACGGTATCATTGCTTATACGATTTAGCAGCAACATAGCTCGCTTTATGCCCCCAACTTAAGGTATTAAAGCGAGCATATAAGATCTTTTTTTAAAAGATCAAATGTTGATGAATGGAAAACTTAAAAGGTTTTGCAGAAGTAGTACCAGACCATCAACGAAATTAGTTTCATACAATTGCTAATAATTCTCATTTGTAAATTTGAAAATGATTCTTTAGTTCATGCGACACATAAACGCACTTGATAATTCTGCAACAAAATTGCTCATTATGTTGAAATAAATAACATTCGATTTAAAGAACTATTTAATATTATGAAATTATTTTATTCCCCGTTCATATAAATTTGTGTAGGGGAAAACTAACAAAATACGATTGCAGGCTTCCTCTTCTCACGTCTTTTCTCATGTAGTGTTGATCTACGAACTAGCCAGTGGGTCGCATACATGGTCAAATTGATCATATCAACAATCTTTCATACGGTAGCTTGTTTTACACGCGACAAATCGTCTTTTGACGGTTTACTTGTGTGCCAAGTTATTTTAAAATCCCTAAATATATGGCAAAGTTTTGGCAAGTAAGATCAGGAATTTTCAAGCTGTGTTTTTGCCAAAATGAACGCAGTCGTTACTGCGCCCAGCTTTTCACTTCTCTCTTTTACAAACAGTCCATAGTCGTCTCAATGCCTTCAATGCTTTACATTACAATCGTTAAGCTTGGTAAAAGAAATTTTTCATTAAAATATAAGGACTAAACTCAATCAGACGCCTTTTATGTTATTCAACACTTTACGCATACATGAATCGGTTATTGAGTTGATACGGTGCTCTGATGTCTTCCGACTTTGTAAACTGTGATGTTTTTACCCAGGTAACAAGTAACCGACGCACATATCTATAAAACCTACATTAATTGCCAAACGCGTAAGATGCACTAACATGTGTGCAATATGTGGGTCTGGTACCGCTTGATTGTGCTATAGACTTACCAATGTAGAAAACAGTAACTTTTCAATATATTCTTTAGGAGCCTGTGCCTGTCTTAAATGATTCATATTTTTCGNTTTTAGTAAACATCTCAAAGGGACCTTTTCACAGTTTGTCATTAAATGCTTAATTTTGATAAACGTAAACATTCAATCTTAAAAGCTCCACTTAAAAAAAAATCAAGAATTAAATTAAAGAAACGTCTGTCATGTCTGCAAAATTGTTGCTCAATAGTTTTTAGAAAAAATAATAAAGTATTAGATACACATAACACAACATGTACATGATTCTAGGCTTGTTACTTTTTAGCAGGGCAACCAAAATTCTTAAGATAGTTGCCAGTGCAGCAACCAATTGCGAAAAAAAAGAGACCTGTGCTTTAAGACACACTCTTTCTTAATTTGAATGGGTTGTGTACATTTCAAACTTGAGATATAAAAAGCTATAATATAATTTTGAAAACTGAGTTGCGTCTAAGATTATGCAACAGCGAACAACTTCAGTGCCTTCAGCGCTTTGATTTAGTTATCAGATGTAATTGGTCTTATATGTTGCTATGTTTGTACCCTAGATTTTCTGAAAACTGTTTAAATTACTTATTATGAAGAAATGTGCGTACACTATTACGTATATTGAGTCATATTTGTTCTCCGAAGTAATCAGTTATGTCATCAAGCTGTTTATAGCAACATTTAAGGTTACATATATTTTCAGTTGAATGTTATTTTTGGACGTTTTATGTACTCAAAGAAATCTTTTGAAGGCCACTTTCCTTAATTTTAGATCACACCCATGAATTATTTAGCTTCACACATTTCTCGTATATGTAAGTTCATAATTGTTTTGTATTATATTAGTATATGTTTGTATATACTAGTGTTGAGCAACGAACAACTTTTATCCACATGCCCACAACGGACTTCGATGGTGGACACACATATTTNCAAGTAAGATCAGGAATTTTCAAGCTGTGTTTTTGCCAAAATGAACGCAGTCGTTACTGCGCCCAGCTTTTCACTTCTCTCTTTTACAAACAGTCCATAGTCGTCTCAATGCCTTCAATGCTTTACATTACAATCGTTAAGCTTGGTAAAAGAAATTTTTCATTAAAATATAAGGACTAAACTCAATCAGACGCCTTTTATGTTATTCAACACTTTACGCATACATGAATCGGTTATTGAGTTGATACGGTGCTCTGATGTCTTCCGACTTTGTAAACTGTGATGTTTTTACCCAGGTAACAAGTAACCGACGCACATATCTATAAAACCTACATTAATTGCCAAACGCGTAAGATGCACTAACATGTGTGCAATATGTGGGTCTGGTACCGCTTGATTGTGCTATAGACTTACCAATGTAGAAAACAGTAACTTTTCAATATATTCTTTAGGAGCCTGTGCCTGTCTTAAATGATTCATATTTTTCGACACGGCGCGAGAAACTGTAAAGTGTGCTTCATACGATATATTCATCTAATTTTTGCACTACATATGTTTGGTTGTTCTGCTCGAGAATATCATACGATGCATCACTGCATTCATGGCATTACATGCGTTTTGTTGTGCTAATGTTCAGATATCAAATGCAGTTGTTTTTTTATGAAGAATATGTTGGATTTGTTCTATAACACACGGTAAAACTAGACCGGGCGTCTATAACGCCCGAACTTCATTATGCGGATATGGCCGATTATTGACGTCCTGCCCAGCTCTGCAGTTTGTTATCGGTTAGATTACATATAATCCTAGATTTTTCCTTAATTTATATTTATTACAGCCCCAGCTTTCCTTACTTTTATTTTCATTCGATTGATTACGCAATTTAGGATGTATCTCGTGTGACGTAATTTCCGTGACGAAACACACCAGTTTAAGCTAGACTTTCTGGATTTTAGGGTCAACAATTCGGACATGGCGGTTTATTTCCTCTAAAAGTATGTTTTAATCATCGAACGAATCCAAAATGTATTTCGGATTGTGCGTTTGCCACGCACAATTGAAAACTTATATGGGAATAAAATAAATTTCTCCGACCAGTCATTCGATTTCGTAAATCGTGTTTTGGTCAGAATGGATAGAATTCAACACAAATGTTTCTCCAAAATAGTGCAGTTAAAAAAATTAAAATGTTGCAGCTTTATTTTATATATCACCGTTGGTTAAGACCTATTGCGGTCGTCATTTTTGTTTATTTGAAGCCGCGTGATCGGATTCATTCCAGACATGAAAAATCCGCTACTGGGCCGATGTGCCGCCAGTTACGAATAACGATCCGCTCGCGACGTCAATTTGTTACTAATTACAGTAACGATACATAATATTTAGTTGTATGATAGAAGACGTGTATAATAAATGGAATAACAAGACTTGTTGTACCACACTCGTTGATTTTATATGACAGCGTATTTCACTCGTCCTGAGGGATCGTGGGAAACAACATAAAACTTGTGTAATACAACCTACCGAAACACCTCCTCAACGTTTTACCTGTGGTATCACAGAAATACATAGGTCAAGTTACAGACATGGAATTTAACGCTGGTCTGTCCACGGTTGTGTTCAAAGGATTTGAGGAAAATGGGATTTTGAATCCTTGTGTTTTTATTTAAAAGGATTTTGAAATCGCTTGTTATTTAATTATGTCCGTATGAAAACGGAAACTGAATATAGCATTTGTTTAAAACAGTAAATAGTTGTTGTACGAATAAATAAGCTCACACCTATTATGTAATTCAAACATAACTGGTTAGGTTTGACGTGTATGCATTGTGTACAGTCTAACGGGACGAGAGGGTTTTGCAATTTGTAAAGATTGCTGAATACAATTGAACAGGTTTCTGTTGTTTCGATGAAGTAAGGTTATATGAAAATCATAGTAAAGTAAACCGTTAGTGAAATACATGTCTGGGATACATCGTTCTTTTTATGGTATTCTCTGAAAGCAACAATACTTTATTTTAACCTCGAGTACAATAATAAAAAAATGAGAAAAAAACTTAATCATACGTTTGTGTATACTTTGTGTATACTGATGCTATTTAAATATCTGCGACACAAATGTCATGAATAACTATGATAAGAAAAGTGTCATATGTACGTCGCGTCGTTGAAAGTAAATCAAGTTTAGTTGATATTGTTGACGCATGTAAGAAGACCCATGAATATGCTACAACCATTTATATTTGTCACGAAAAGTAACCGAAAGTGGTAAACGAATGAAATTTACGGAAAACTATTCGTATACATGTTCCCTCAAAAAAATATAAATGCTATGATTTTAATTAAAATCGTTATTACCAATAAAAAAATATCGCACCGATTAACTTTTACTAGATACAGATATTGTTTTAGCTGATAGAACGTTTAATGTATTTGCGAAAAGAGTAGGCTCCGATTGGCCTGTGCAGTCCACACAGGCTTATCAGGGACGACACTTTCCACTTTGGTATTTTTCACGAAATCTCCTAAATCCAGTTTAGGCGTCCTTTTCCGAACTTGCATTAAGCCCAGTTTTCCCAGAATTAGGCTAAAATTCATCACGCGCCTTCAGACGTTATTGTATAAAGTTATTTTTTTAGGCCGTTAGAAAAAACTGACCCGCTTGCTTCAGCGTTTTAAATGAAGCATAGCATGGATGAAGTTGTGAGGAAGTGTTATAGCATGGATGCATGTTGTGAGAAAGTGTTATAGCATGGATGAAGTTGTGAGGAAGTGTTATAGCATGGATGAAGTTGTGAGGAAGTGTTATATCATGGATGAAGTTG
>VMBQ01007421.1:18958-55792 GCA_007657795.1 Dreissena rostriformis | reverse complement strand
TCATGGACGACACTTTCCGCCTAAGTGGATTTTTGCTTTGAAGATGATTTTAAACGAAAAATATCATTAAAGCTGAAAGTGTCGTCCCTGATTAGCCTGTACGGAACGCAAATGCATTAAACCCCCTTTTCACAGAGCGAGGCTCTTCTAAGGATAAAGAATATATCTCGTAAAACATTATTAAACAATTGAGAACTTTCAAACCTCCAAACCTTTGTCATCGACAAATGACTAATCAAACTATTTGCTCGATCGTGCTACCCTTAACAATTACTGGTTATTAGAAATAAATGGTGGCGCTATGTTTACTTGCGTCCATTGAGTGAGTCTTTGGAATCATTTAATTGGTTTTTTAATTGATTGACGCTTACTGAGTAATGGCGAATTAAGAATTGTGTTAAATCTATTATATCGCAAGAACCTTTTTATATTAGCAAAAAAGGAATAAATCGCCCAACATGTAAACAGCAACAATTCGAATTAAATGGTGCTCAAGCATTTCAGGATTTTTTTTGTTACGTTCCAGTTCTGTCATTACTTGTGAATATTTGTAAATGTTTTATGAACGCGTTAAGTCCGAGATCGTCTACTGGTCCAGAGTGTCAAACTCCACGCAGCGGATATCTCCCCACCGCTACTGGCGATAACCACTGCATTGGCCTAGTAGTTTAAATAGAAGCAAATCGCAAATAATCGAAGGGTTAGGTTCGAATACCGGAAAAAATATGTTTTTAATTTTTCTTTTGATTTTGTTTTTAAATAACTTGACCGAGCAACGAATGTTATACAAACACATCGGGATATGACATATTTATTTAAAGTCGCCACTAGTTACATAGGTTTCGCATTATTTTCATCTAACCTTTCCAGGACATAATAAGACATATCACTTTGAGATGCTAAATAGATATCTTTTTAGAAATGTGTCGCTGTACCTCTTTACAAAAAATAAACACCGAGATTACGGCTTTAAAAGTAGTTTGTTTCCAATTTAAACTTAAAACGAACTAAAACTTATTAAAGATCTTAATGGAAACAAAGACTAATTTGGGTCTAGAGGATGATTTCATTTTTTAGCCAGAGTAAGGGGTGAATTCAGGTCCTGAAGCTTATTTAACTCATATAACACTGCTGTTAAGTTTTTATTTAACATCAATATTTTAGAAAAGTGCATGAAGATAAAATAGCATAATTAACGTACAATAACTTATCAATAACACTGGGGGCTGACGACGTCAAAGCGTAGTCCGTTTCTCTACGACGTCGGGTATATGTTTTACAACGAGCCCCCCATTGAATAAGTGATAATAGATTTCAGATGATGATGATGATGATGCTGCTGATGGAGCTGCTGCTGCTGATGATGATGATGAAGCTGCTGCTTCTGCTGATGATGCTGCTGATGTTGTTGTTGTTGATGATGATGATGATGATGATGATGATGATGATGATGATGATGATGATGATGATNCTACTTTCTATGCAACGATCCGTTGCAGTTTTATTGCCAATTCAAACAGTCTGTACGGAACATATGAAGCGACTTCAAGCGTCAACTGAATTTTAAAGTGTTATAAACAGTAAATTATTCATGTTTTGAAGAAATAATTACTGAAGAGGGCAATCATAAATAATAATTCATAATCATAAAATAAACATTTTATATTAATGTCATATACGCAGTCTGTTTTAGGGACAACTGATTCTTTACATTAAAACACGTCAACCTACAATTATGACAAAACGAACAATTTAGATTATTTTGTAAACAATGATGATGCTGATAATGATGCTGATGATAATTCCTACGATCTACCGATTTATAAAGGTCCGATCTCCGCGAAGAATAAGACGGCTGCTCAAAGATGATATCGCACATGGACCAGATCACAACCCTTCACATCATTCTGGAGACAACTGGGCCCTTATGGAGTGCCAGAAAAGATCATCAAATTAATCAAAAAGTATTTGAAAGTGTCCTGCAGAATCGAACACGAAAAGCCTTCCATCAGCTAAAGAACATCTGGGGATCAAGCAAGATAGGCATCACCACCAAGATCAGGCTCCTCAATATCATCGTGACGCCAATACTACTCTTTTGAACAGTAAAATGTTTACCACCGTCACAACCATAACGAAAAGCCAGGTCTTCATAAACACATGCCTTAGGAAGATCCTCAAGATCCGCTGGCAAGACAAGATCAACAACGAAAAATTATGGAGAATAACATAGCAGCAGCCCCGAGAAGAAGGCATCCTTGAGAGATGTTACTGATGGATAAGCCACAATCTTCGCATCCAATACGAACGCGCAATTTCTTCCCTGGAGCCCCCAAGGTAAGATGAAGAGAGGGCGGCATGGAAACACATAGCGCCGACCTGGGTGTCGAAGTGAGGACAGCTGGAGAGACTCGTCCAGAACCGACACGCCTAGAGAAAGCTGTGTCGGCGGCCTATGGGTAAGACGGGACCACAAGCGATGATACGATGAGAGTTGTCAAATACAAAGCATTATTAGTGCATGTTACGAACATATAGAGGATATGTGTTGCTCTCGGGGTATTACCATAAACTGATTTCCTCATCTAAGTTAGACAATAAGTATATTCACAAGCGATTTTGCAATGTTCTCTCCAACATTGGATTCCAAATTCTAAAATTCCTTATCGCAAGACTCATATGGGTACTAGATACATCAGATTAAAGATCTGAATATCAAAGTGTTTCATAATATTTGTCAAATTGTAGTCAATTAACCACTTGAAAAAAATTGTATAACATAAAACATGAATATTTATTTCATACAGCGTTATTGATATTGGTTTCATATTTAAATAGTAAATAATGTCCCTGTGGGAAGACATAGAAAAGCATATATTCGCATACCTCACTGACAGTAAATAAGAATGTATAGGCTAACAAACACCACCCAGCGGTTATAGATTCATAGTGGATGTTTCCCTGTCAAAAGGATAATTAATGTTCATTCATTTAGGACCAGTCCCTATAATACCTATAATACAAACTCATTCAGTCAAAACTGATTTCCATCTGGTGCAATGTAATAAATTCACCGAAAAAGACATTTATAGTTAAAAAGGGACACTGACAATATTTAAATTTTGGACCTTAGTTTAAAGCCCAGAGCATGATTCGTACAAACTTTGTAGAGGACCATTATATGCTGTTACACACCTCTGGTTTCACATTACACGATTTAAAAATATGTTATTTACTTAATAAGTCTATAAAACACAAGTAACAACTGGGGCGTGGTCATTCTTGACCCCAGGGGCATGATTTGAACAAACTTTATAAGGGACTTCGATTTATGATATATACCTGTTTTAAATATATGGTACTTGTGGTTTCAGAGTTGTTTTCATTAATTCTATATAAGTCTATGTAATATGGCACACAATTAAACTCATAAAAGTGTATCAGGAGAGAAATTCTTGTTCTTATACTTAATTATACACTTTTTTTAAACATAACACCTACTTAAACATAACTTGATTACAACTGAGATCACTGTCTTGGAACAATAAATGCAACGAAGTGTTGGTTTAAACCAAACTTAGTAGAGGACACTTATATTTAGTTACCAGCAACAAATAAATCCCCAACACTTGGGGCTGCGAACAATAATAATAGCTTTGGCAATGGGGTCATGAGTTGACCAAACTCAACAGACAACTATACGACATTGCACACCACCTATTAAATCTCTGACACTTGCATGTCATATTTCTTTTTTTTTAATGAAATATACATCTTTTTAATTAGTTTACTGAAGACACACGAAGCTCTGGTTCAAATTTGAATGTTGCTTTGGTTGACGGGAGGACTGCATAAATTAAATGAATAACTAAGCTATAATATAGCATATTAATATGATCACATTAAAATCACTTACATATGTTTTTTCTCAGACAGAAAGACTCATTATTATTCAAATCAGTCATGTTTTGACAATTTTGGTTCGTCTCTCTGGAAAGGAATGTCCGCCAGGCCATTCGTTTTGCCAAATAAAAATTGCATATTACTTAAAGCCAATTGTATATTGCTTAATTATGGAGCGGTATTAAGGTAAATATTACATCGTTCGTTATGATTGTGTCATGCAATATGTTTGTAGACACCTTTTCATGCTTACATCGTGCCTGATGATAAATGTCGTTTTACATTCGGATTAATGGTATAATTCATGTGTACAGATGTAACATTATTTATCGTTTGCATACTGGGTTATGTGTATAATGGAATCAAAAATGGCTGCGTTGAATATATTAACGCGATCGCAAGATGTGAGTTTCATTCAAGCACAAAGCAACATACAATCATGCATGATACAATGATGTCAATAGACAGTCGTTCCGAAATGATAAGGATGAGTACGGAAATTTACGGCGTATAATGGACATTTGATATTATGGCATAAGTTGCACCCATTTGTGTGAAATTAGCCGCATGTTTTAGGACAAAATAAGTTGGTCCTAATTTTGAAAGGTAAAGTAGATGATCTACTTAAATAGGAAAACATTCATAACTACTAAAAATGTGTAGTCATAAATAATTTATGAAACATCTCATTTGGTTCCGTGTCCAATTCTGCAGGCGGTGTCCGCTTGATCATATTTACCGTTGTTATCCGTTCGCCTTTGTCTTCTTATAATCCGTTATCAGTTCAAATTGTTGTTGCTTTCCAAATTTCATTCGAAAATGATCTAAACGCGAAATTAAAAACCATTTGCCCAATGGAGTAAGATTCATTAAGATTAGTCAAAACGATGACCTCTAGAAACGTAGCAAGTTTTTGTAAGATTTGATATGGCTATACAATTTTGAACGCACGTGACCCAGATTCGCATTCGTTCTATGTATTTTCAAAAAACACTCGGCCCCTGTTTATCAAGATTGAGTCATAAGGGCGGCCTCTAGAGTCGTTGCTAAGCTATAATTAGATTTTACCCGATGAGCTATTTTTACGCACCTGATCCAGATTCAAAATTTGGCATTGATTTGCAAAGATAAACATTTTGACCAAGTTTAAACAAGATAAAGTAATACATGTTGCCTCTTGTGTGGTATGAAGGTATTAATAAGATGCTACCTAGTAAGCTTGTGTTCGGATGCACTTGACCCAGATTTAAACACAGCATATACAATTTAAAGCAAATATAAAAAAGGATTGATGAATTAATGTGGCCTCTATATTGGAAATAGAGCTCGACCTGGTGACCTGGTTATAAACGCACGTAACCCAGATTAAAGCTCGCCCTAAATAATATCAAAACAAATAATTCTGACCAAGTTCATTTAAGATGTGTCTCAAGAGTGGTAGCAAGGTTTTCTAAGATTTAACCGGGTGACCTAGTTTTTTTTTGCTGCACGTGACCCAGATTCTAACTCTTCCTCAATACTGTCCAGATACACATTATAATCAATTTTCAACAAGATTGGATTGGATGAAACAAGTGTCCTCTAGAGTGGTTACGAGCTAAAGTTGGAAGACGCACATCGCACACTGCAGCCTACACACCGCTTGATTCACGAAGGCGGACGCCGGACAGGATGATCCCAATACCTCACGTGGAGCACTTGAGCTAAAATACAAAGATATAACAAGATTACAAGCAATTAAACAAAACATAAAAACACATAAGTTAAAAACATGATGTCGACCCTACCCCTAAAAAAGAGTGTTAATGGTCATTCTATATACTAAGAAGTTAAGAGTCTTGTGTTCCCACCAACAATCTATCTTTCGATATTAAATAGATCATGGTTCACACGAACGTACAAATAACAACCATTATTTTCTCACAATAACCAATATTATTTGTGTTGTTTTATATTAAATGCACTCTACTTCAAATTACAATGCCACTTTA
The DNA here is from genome assembly GCA_007657795.1 of Dreissena rostriformis. Classification (NCBI taxonomy): domain Eukaryota; kingdom Metazoa; phylum Mollusca; class Bivalvia; order Myida; family Dreissenidae; genus Dreissena; species Dreissena rostriformis. Next base: position 49,898 of record VMBQ01007421.1, on the reverse strand, counting down.
CTACTATAAAACTTTTATGAAGTCAGTGTCATAAATGTCGCATAAATGATCCCTGGATTACTGAACTGATTGATATGAGGACATGTGGATCACGCACTTGCCTCGTGTCGTGTTAAAATTAGGACCCAATTATACATACTCTGTTCACAAAGTGGTCTTATTATCAAACTAGATAACAATCTAATAAATAATGAAACATGGTTCGGAAGCGAAGCGCAAGTCTCACTGGACTCGTTTTGGATACATTGATACATTAATGTGTTGTGATTTATGCTCAACTTGGGAATGTTAAACTCGTCGTTTGCTTGTTTTATGTTATAATGCAAATTTCATAAAGAAAAAAGGTAACTGTACTATCGTTTTGAAATGAATCAGGCGTAGCTTTGAGTAAAATATTTACGAGGTTTGCCATATTATAGATTGAAAAACGTTGTCGATGTATAAACAGCAATTCCTCTTCAGACAAATATGTTGTTGCAAAAGCACACTCATGCACAATCTCGAGTGAACATATTTNACGTACAAATAACAACCATTATTTTCTCACCATAACCAATATTATGTGTGTTGTTTTATATTAAATGCACTCTACTTCAAATTTAAATGCCACTTTACTACTATTAAAATTTCATGAAGTCAGTGTCATAAATGTCGCATAAATGATCCCTGGATTACTGAACTGATTGATATGAGGACATGTGGATCACGAACTTGCCTCGTGTCGTGTTAAAATTAGGACCTAATTATACATACTCTGTTCACAAAGTGGTCTTATTATCAAACTAGATAACAATCTAATAAATAATGAAACATGGTTCGGAAGCGTTACGTCGACAGCAAGTCTCACTGGACTCGTTTTGGATACATTGATACATTAATGTGTTGTGATTTATGCTCAACTTGGGAATGTTAAACTCGTCTTTTGCTTGTTTTATGTAATAATGCATAATTCATAAAGAAAAAGGGTAACTGTACTATCGTTTTGAAATGAATCAGGCGTAGCTTTGAGTAAAATATCTACGAGGTTTGCCATATTATAGATTGGAAAACCTTGTCGATGTATAAACAGCAATTCCTCTTCAGACAATTATGTTGATGCAAAAGCACACTCATGCACAATCTCGAGTGAACATATTTATTGTCTTACCTAAAGGAGGCAACTATTTTATGGTTATACCCCGAGAGCAAACACATATCCTCTATCTGTTCGTATCATGCACTAATGGTGCTTTGTATTTGACAACTCTCATCTCTTCTTCGATTGTGGTCCAGTGTGGTATATGATGCATTTACTATCGTGTTACATGTTAGCTAGCTTTTGTACTAATGTTTACCATACCAATTACAATGCGACTGTACCAGATTCACTAAAAAATTTAAAGGCAAGAACCCGACGTTATCATATACAATGTGTAAGATCCAGATGGATGAAATAAGCGTTGATAAGAGTTAAAAGGACCTATCTGCCCATTTTTTGTGGAAATAAAGAAAAACATTCGCCTTAATATCACCATTTAAAAAAAAAGAATAAAACAAAAGCAATATCAGTTGTGATTGATTATAAACGAACTTTAAGATGTTTTTTTTTCAAGTTTTGACTTGCTACCTTCAGTGATAAGACATTTTCGTGCCCTGGGGCATGATTTGAACAAACTTTGTTAACGACCAATATATGATGTTACACACACACTATTATATCACTGACACTTGCGTTTAAAAAGATTTTCTAAGTCTATATACAATTCGTATCAATCCCTGGGGTGTGGTGAGTTTTGAGCNACTTAGGTTCTTACTTCGAAGGCGTTGGTGAGCCGTCTCCCATGAACGTTTCTGCAGGACACTTCGATATACTTTCTGATTAATTTGGTGATCTTTTCTGGCACTCCGTAATGACTCAGTTGTCTCCCGAATGATGTGAAGGGTTGTGATCTGATCCATGCGCGATATCTCTTTTGAGCAGCCGGATTGTTCTTCGCGGAGATCGGACCTATACAATTCGGTAGATCGTTGGAATCCAGATTAGGCCGCAACAAACTGAAAAGGTGTTTGTCGGATTTGCCGCACCTAAAAATATATAAGTAACTGACATGTGTTGTTTCTTGAGTGCACCCGCAGTGTTCAGTTTTCCTCGCACCCGATTTTGTCCCCAGAAGTGCAATTGTTCTATTCATTTTGGTTTAACCTGCATTTTAACGACATAGGCTGTTTAGTTTTCATCGAACAAGCAAATTATTTAAAATCGCAGCAATAAGCTGCTTTATCGTGTCTGAAACTGAGCGAACATGTCATTTACCTTTGTCAGTCGGTGACAACTATTTTGCAGATTAATTTCCCTCAGCGACCCCTGCTGCATGCTAGCAATTGGCAATAGATTTTCTGGTAAAGAGCAAATTCAAACTATGCAGCGCTCACAAACAAGCTCTAAATATAATTGATCCTTAAAAACTCTTGTNCTACACACCAAATATTAAACTCCGGACACTTACGGTTTCAGAGAAGGAGATTCGTTTAAGTAATTTACTAAATGATTCTTAATAAATCACGTGGCGTGGACAGTTGTGACCACATAGGGCATGTTTTCAGCAAGCTTAGTAGAGCACATACTTCCAATTTTTAAAAGAAGTATTAAACTCTTGACCATTGCGGTTTTAATTTTAATTTATTTTTTATTTTTAGTGAATTGAATGCGCAGCGGACCGGACCTATTAAAATAACTTAAAAAGAGTGTCAGCCAATCATAATAATGTGAAGTTCTGTTTAAATCTACTCAGCGATTTAGACAAAGTTGTCGTTTGAATGTAAACCTTATAGACGACACACGACGGACAACACACAGGGGTATAGGCGATCATAACAAATCGCTGTGAACTGGTGGGCTACGTTGTGAATTGGTGGTGAACGGTCAGACGTCGAATCGGTTAGCTCAGGTGAGTTTTATGTGCATTTTGGCGCCTCCACAGTTTAGCGCTGGCAGTTTATCGATGGACCAATCGCTGCGGATAAATTTCGTAACTTCGACGTAAAATGAAATATTGAGTTTTATCAATTATTCAGGTGCCTTTAAATAAACGCAATTTTAATGATATCGAANAATACTAAAGTGATAAAATAAAAGATTGAATATATGTATATTAAATGATTTTGAGTTATTTGTGCGACGCCTGAGGGATTATCTGATTGACCACTATCAAACATCACATTGAGATACTCATTACACATGAACGTGTTAAAATATTATGAATTTTGATAAGTGGTTGCAAATTATTTTCTTGGATACCAAACGCAAGACAATAACTGTACTTGAACAATTTTAGCAATAAGCAATACAAAAACTAAAACAGCTAAAACTAAGATTCACTAGAACAAAACTACATACTAAGCCAACTGTAAATACAGGCTTATTTGTTCAAACATTTTTCCTTTTCGACAAAACGAATATTCACAATTACACAGTGTTATTAATGTCAGGGTGTGATTTAATACGACATTGACATGTACATGTAAACCACAATAATCTAAACAAAACAACTTGCAAGAACATGTTTTTCTCTTGTTTTAAATCGGTTAACAGTACTACCTTTGATCAAGAATGACTAAATTTAAGAATAAGTTTAGTTCAATTCTCATCAATTCAAATGAAATATGTTCTAGGTCAGGTCTCCATTTATAGTGGATACGATTGTTTACGTGTTGTTTCACTCCACCTTGGCTAAAATCCATTCAATCTTTGCGTATAGCATAACCTCACCAGGCCTATCAGGTATGCGATCTTTGCGTATAGCATAACCTCACCAGGCCTATCAGGTATGCGATCTTTGCGTATAGCATAACCTCACCAGGGTTATCAGGTAGTCGATCTCTGCGTAAAGCATAACCTCACCAGGCCTATCAGGTATGCGATCTTTGCGTATAGCATAACCTCACCAGGGCGATCAGGTAGTCGATCTCTGCGTAAAGCATAACCTCACCAAGGTTATCAGGTAGTCGATCTCTTCGTATATCATAACCTCACCATGGATATTATGTAGTCGATCTCTGCGTAAAGCATATCCTCACCTTGGCTATCAGGTAGTCGATCTCTGCGTATAGCATTATCTCACCATGGATATCAGGTAGTCATTCTCTGCGTATAGCATAACCTCACCAGAGCTATGATGTATTCAATCTCTGCCTATAGCATAACCTCACCAGGGCTGTCAGGTATTCAATCCCTGTGTATAGCATAACCTCACCAGGGATATCAGATATTCGATCTCTAAGTATAGCATAACCTCGCGATGGCTATCAGGTAGTCAATCTCTGCGTTAAGCATAACCTCACCATGGCTATCAGGTATTCGATCTCTACGTAATGGCATAACCTCACCATGGATATCGTGAAGACGATCTCTGCGTAACGCGTAACCTCACCATGGCTATTAGGTAGTCGATCTTTGCGTATAACATAACCTCACCAGGACAATGAGGTATTCCCTCTCTGCGTATAGCATAACCTCACCATGGCTATCAGGTATTCAATCTCTGCGTACAGCATAACTTCACCAGGGATATCAGATATTCAATCTCTTCGTATAGCATAACCTCACCAAGGCTGTTAGGTATACGATCATTGCGTATAGCATAACCTCACCAGGGCTATCAGGTATTCAAACTCTGCGTATAGCATAACCTCACCAGGGATATCAAGGAGTCAATCTATGTGCATAGCATAACTTCACCAGGGATATCATGTAGTCGATCTCTGCGTATAGTATAACCTCACCTGGGCTATCAGGTTGGCGATCTCCGCGTATAGCATAACCGCACCATAGCTATCAGGTATTAGATCTTTGCGTATAGCATAACATCACCAGGTATATCAAGTATTCAATCTCTGCGTATAGCATACCCTCACCAGAGCTATAAGGTATTTGATCTTTGCGTATAGCATGACCTCACCTGGGCTATCAGGTATTCGATCTCTGCGTATATCATAACCTCACCTGGGATATCAGGTATTCGATCTCTGCGTATAGCGTAACCTCACCAGGGATATCAGGTATTCGATCTCTACGTATAGCGTAACCTCAACAGGGATATCAGGTATTAGATCTTTGCGTATAGCATTATCTCACCAGGGATATCAGGTATTCGATCTCTGCATAAAGCATAACCTCACCAGGGATATCAGGTATTCGATCTCTGCGTATAGCATAACCTCGCCATGGCTATCAGGTATTCGATCTTTGTGTATAGCATAGCCTCAACAGGGATATCAGATATTCAATATCTGCGTATAGCTTAACCTCAACAGGGCTATCAGGTATTCGAAATTTGCGCATAGCATAACCTCACCAGGACTATTAGGTATTCAATCTCTGCGTATAGCATTACCTCACCTGGGCTGTCAGGTATTTGATCTCTGCGTAAAGCATAACCTCACCAGGGATATCAGGTATTCGATCCCCACGTAAAGCGTAACCTCACCAGGGATATCAGGTATTCGATCTTTGCTTATAGCATAACCTCAACGTGGCTATCAGATATTCGATCTCTGCGTATAGCATAATATCACCAGGGATATCAGGTATTCGATCTCTGCATATAGCATAACCTCACCATGACCATCAGGTATTCGATCTCTGCGTACAGCATAACCTCACAATGGCTATCAGGTATTTGATCTTTGCGTATAGCATCACCTCACTAGGGATATCAGGTATTCGATCTTTGCGTATAGCTTAACTTCACCGTGGCTATTAGGTATTCGATCTCTACATAATGGCATATCAGGTATTCGATCTTTGCGTATAGCATAACCTCACCATGGCTATCAGGTATTCAATCTCTGCTTATAGCATAACCTCAACGTGGCTATCATGTAGTCGATCTCTGAGTATAGCATATCCTCACCATGGATATCATGTAGTCGATCTCTGCGTATTGCATAACCTCACCATGGCTATCATGTTTTCGATCTCTGCGTATAGCATTTCCTCACAATGGCTTTCATGTAGTCGATCTCTGCGTATTACATAACCTCACCAAGGATATCAGGTATTCGATATCTGCGTATAGCATAACCTCGCCTGAGCTATCAGGTAGTCGATCTTTGCGTATGGCATAACCTCACCATGGCTATCAGGTATTCAATCTCTGCGTATAACCTCGACATGGCTCTCAGGTATTCAATCTCTGCTTATAGCATAACCTCACCAGGGTTATCATGTAGTCGATCTCTGCGTATATCATGACCTCACCAAGGCTATCAGGTATTCGATATTTGTGTAAAATATAACCTCACCACGAATATCAGGTATTCTATCTTTGCGTATAGCATAACCTCACCTGGGCTATCAGGTATTCAATCACTGCGTATAGCATAACCTAAACGTGGCTATCAAGTATTCGATCTTTGCGTATAGCATAACCTCACCTGGGCTATCAGGTATTCAATCTCTGCGTATATCATAACCTAAACGTGGCTATCAACTAGTCGATCTCTGAGTATAGCATATCCTCACCATGGATATCATGTAGTCGGTTTCTGCGTATAGCATAACCTCACCATTGCTATCAGGTATTCAATCTTTGCTTATAGCATAACCTCACCATGGCTTTCCGGTATTCGATCTTTACGTTTTGCATAACCTCACCATGATTATCAGTTATTAGACATCTGTGTATGGCATAACCTCACCACGGCTATCAGGTATTCGATATTTGCGTACAGCATAACCACAACGTGGCTCTCAAGTAGTCGATCTTTGTATATAGCATAACCTCTCCAGGGCTTTCAGGTAGTAAATCTCTTCTGTATAGCATAACCTCACCAGGGCTATCAGGTAGTCGATTTATGCATATAGCATAACCTTACCATGGATATCATGTAGTCGATCTCTGCGTATAGCATAACCTCACCTGGGCTATCTGGTATTCGATCTCTGCGTAAAGAATAACCTAACATGGCTATGATGTGGTCGATCTCTATGTATAGCATGACCTCACACTGGCTATCAAGTATTCGATCTCCACGTATAGCATAACATCACCAGAGCTATCAGGTATTCGATATCTGTGTTAAGCATAACCTCTACGTATAGAATAACATCACCATGGCTATCATGAAGTCGATCTCTGCGTATTGCATAACCTTACCATGGCTTTCAGGTATTCGATCTCTGCGTATAGCATAACCTCACCATGGCCATCAGGTATTCGATCTCTGCGTATTGCATAGCTTCACCATGGCTATCAGGTATTCAATCGTTGCGTATTGCATAACCTCAGCATGGCTATCAGGTATTCGATCTCTGCTTATAGCATAACCACACCAGGGATATCAGATATTCGATGATCTCTGCGTATAGCATAACCTCGTCATGTAGTCGATCAATGCGTATTGCATAACTTCACCAGAGCTATCCAGTATTCAATGTTTGCGTAGAGCATAACCTCAACGTGGCTATCAAGTAGTCGATATCTGCATATTACATAACCTCATCAGGGCTATAAGGTAGTAAATCTCTGCGTATAGCATAACCTCACCAGGGCTATCAGGTAATCGATCTATGCGTATAGTGTAACCTCACCATGGCTATCAGGTATTCGATATCTGCTAATAGCATAACCTCACCAGGGCTATCAGGTACTCGATCTTTGCGTATAGCATTACCTAACCATGGATATCATGTAGTCGATCTCTGCTTGAAGCATAACCTAACCAGGGCTACCATGTATTCGATCTTTGCGTATAGCATAACCTCACCAGGGATATCAGGTATTAAATCTCTGCGTATAGCATAACCTTACATGGGCTGTCAGGTATTCTATCTATGCGTATAGCGTAACCTCACCAGGGCTATCAGGTATTCGATCTCTGCGTAAAGCATAACCTCACCATGTCTATCAGGTATTCAATCTCTGCGTAAAGCATAACCTCACCATGGATATCAGGTATTCAATCTCTGCGTATAGCATAACCTCACCAGGGATATCAGGTAGTCGATCTATGCGTATAGCATAACTTCACCAGGGCTATCATGTATTCGATATCTGCGTATAGCATAACCTCACCATGGCTATCAGGTATTCAATCTCTGCGTATAGCATTACCTCACCAGGGATATCAGGTAGTCGAAATATGCGTATAGCATAATCTCACCAGGGCTATCAGGTATTCGATCGTTGCGTATAGCATAATCTCACCAGGGATATCAGGTATTAAATCTCTGCGTATAACATTACCTTACCATGGCTATCAGGTAGTCGATCTCTGTGTATTGCATAACCTCAACAGGGCTATCACGTATTCGATCCCTGCATATAGCATAATCTCACCAGGTATATCAGGTATTTTGATCTTTGCGTATAACATAACCTCAACGTAGCTATCAGGTATTTGATCTCTGCGTTTAGCATTACCTCACCAAGTACAGGCTTTTGATATGGTGAAGAAACGAATTAAGAGCATTTTCTCTTTTTTTACAACGAAATTAAAACTGTTACTTTTAAAGATGCAAAACAAAACCCTGAACGGTTCGAATCTTTATAAAATGTTTTTGTGTTATACTTGAGTCATAAGTCGAAGGCGCTTCAATAGGTCATGCATCACGAACAACTTAAAGATGCAATGAATGCAAATGAAAAAAGGTTGTAGGACGTAAACCAAGTGGAAAGTGTTCATTCTTAAAGAGCTGGTCATTAAACAAATTACGTTTCATAATAACACATTGAAGGCGAGTAGTGTGTAGGTCATAAGAGCCGTAACTCTTGCTTCCATTATTTTGCGTTTGTCATTTCTTATCATTTTTACGTTCCGTTTGTCTGAGGTGTTATGCATGTTAATATAAGTCGTGGGTTTTTCAGGCTGAGCAATGACATTTCAAGTTTTACATGTAGGTTGTTTGGCAGAGCTGAGTCACGGGAGCCAATGCTGATGCGCTCTTGAGTTTTTCACTTCTGGGGACAACGCCTGCTGTGGCTAAGCAGGCCGATGCGGAAGTGGCAGTCCTTGTTGCACGTCACGCACACAAAGGGGCTTGCAGTCGGGGGAAATGCGGTGCGCGTTTTTCTCTTTCGAGTTGCATGCTCGGATATGCTTGCATCAGCTACCTCGATGCCTCTCTGTGTTGACTGTCGCCAGGCGGTGCCATCTTCGGCTATAGTCTCATATGTGTATCGATGCCGCAGGCTTTGACGTCTCTCTTGCAGGCACCATTGTACCTGAGGGCTGGGCAACCCATGGGTCGCGTGCCAGTGGCAAGCTGGCCGAACATGACGTCCTTTGCTAGGCGTCTGTCCTCCCTTCGGCGCACGTGACCAAGCCAGCGGAGACGACGTTGAGCTAGAAGGACGAACATGCATGGGGTCACTGTGCGGCATACAATCATTACACGTGATATACAGAATGCGCTTAAGGCATCGCGTGTGAAAGGTGTTGAGGCGGCGTTCATGTCGCATGAGGGTAGTCCAGGTTTCGCTACCATACAGCAGGGCGCTGAGGACACAGGTCCGAGGTACCCGGATCATTGTCTTCTCTGTTAGAAGCTTATTTTCCCAGAAACGCTTTGCCAGTCTGGCCATGGTAGCTGAAGCCTTTGCGATACGCTTGCAAAGCTCAGCATCGATGGACAGGTTTCTGCTGATTGTTGACCCAATGTAGGTGAAGTCGGTGATCCTCTTCATGGTAAAGTACCCGATCTTGATAAAGGGTATATTGTGTACACATGTGTTTGCCATGACTAACAAGTGATCCAGAGGTTTATTTTTCTTTAATAAAATCAATTCATCTGCTAACAATTCATATTATGATAATATCTTAACACCTTTATTGCATTTTCATATAAACTTCCTACATTAAAACGACACATTTCATTGGATAGTGGTAATGTTTAGCTGTTATTTGCATTTTTGCGTCGTCTTGTCGTTAATCTTAAACATGTTACTCAAATAGAAAATATTCATTTTAAGAGCAATTATTGTTTAAGAATCATATCCGGCTCATATCAGTGTAGTATTTTCCATTAGCCGAATTTGAATACGCCAGTAATAAATACCGGGGTGTATTATGGGAACGCCCAGTCGTTCCTAACGATAAGAAATATTATCACCAATACTATATTTATAATTATCCTAAATTTACTTATGGTAACATTTAACAGAGTATATGTTGTGCCTGGATCGTTTGAAAGGATGGTAACACCCTTGTATATTAGATCAACAAAGATAGCACAACTGTAAAGTTTAAACCGCCGTCTCTGTATGTGCTTTAATAACATGTATTGTTAAACTTCGAATATTAAGATATAAGTGTGGATTTATATCTCTGCGTCTTATTTATGTAAATTTGCAACTCCATTTCACAAATTGCTCCTTAATATGGTTGCCTTTTAAGTCGTATTTGTTTGTTATTTACTTGCATCACAACGACTTCATGTTTACTTTTCCAAAGCGACCACAAAAATTAACATCGACTTATTTAACATTTACACAAACGTGTATGAACAGATTGTATAGCTTACGTGACAGAAAAAAAAACACGAGGCAAATTATTGACTACGTATTGATTGCACTTGTCGGATGTTGACAAGTTCTCGCGACTTCAAAACCCTGTTTAGTTTTGGCCTTCAACTTTCGTTTAAGATGGAAACGTTAACGAAATAAAACTGTTTAAGCTTCACCAAAGTACGTGTGTGCGTCATCAACAATATGAAGCAACAAATAACTAGGTAGCTATCAAACGTGTTAATTTGTAAACACAATTATAAAAAATAATCTTCATCAGTTGGCCCGATATTCGATCTCACGTCTTTTAATAATGAACCACACTGTCTCTCCCACAATATTCATGTGTCCACTATATTGTAAAGACATATACGCTGTTGGTAAAAGTCATATGTGTTGGACATGATTAAACAATCATAAACACTTTTAATACTTTAAAAATGTTAATAAGTGTTTGTTACATACATGTCAGTGATATTCTGACTTGTTTAAGGTGATATTTGGTCATTTATATCTGGTATGGTTTATTGCTGTTAATTTCTGTGGTTGCTTTTGGAAAATTAAACATGACGTATATGCAGCTGCACACCCAAATTACGCAATATACGGCCTCTATAATCTAAGGTCAATGGAGAAAATGCCTGAAAGGACACAAGTTCTTATAGGGTGAGCATGTCATGAGACATATGTTCCGGGGGTATGGAATTCCAAATGGAGCGACATGTTCGACATGTGCATAGAAACAACGATAATTAGATATGACCATGGCAAAAGGGGAATTATAGGTTCAACACTTAGATCTGAAACTCTCAAGGTATGGATTTTGAGTCTGCATATTTGGGGAACTCAGAATATGAAAAAAATCGTTGCTTAAGAATCAATTAAAAGTAGAAGTGTCTGAGCGGCACATTGAAAGCCAGATCACAGTAATAGATGAATGTCCTGTATGTCATTCAATGACCCTTAGACGAAAAGATACATGTCTATATTGACAACTTAAGTCTTATATAAGACAAATTTTAAAGCTGAATACATGTGATGTCTACTAAGTGTTTGACCGATGCATAGAGTTCAGAACCTATAGTGTAGCGAGGTCAGGTAAACAATCCAATGTATCAAGGGTCATACTACGTGTCACTCAGAACAAACAACAGCTGATCTCTCTGATTTGTTAAGCTTTATGCACGAATAACGAATTTCACTTCATGTGCACTCAAACACACACGTTTTACCCATTAAAGAAGCATCACATGTTGCTTTAGCTCCACTCAATTTGCTTAAAATGACAAAATGTNGTATAGCCATCCTGTCAGTGTTATATACTAGATATATAGTAGAGCCATCCTGATATTGTTATATACTAGATATATAGTATGGCCATCCTGTCAGTGTTATATACTAGATATATAGTATAACCATCCTGTCAGTGTTAGATACTAGATATATAGTATAGCCATCCTGTCAGTGTTATATAGTAGATATATAGTATAACCATCCTGTCAGTGTTATATACTAGATATATAGTATAGCCATCCTGTCGGTGTTATATACTAGATATATAGTATAGCCATCCTGTCAGTGTTATATACTAGATATATACTATATAGCCATCCTGATATTGTTATATACTAGATATATAGTATAGACATCCTGTCAGTGTTATATACTAGATATATAGTATAGCCATCCTGATATTGTTATATACTAGATATATAGTATAGCCATCCTGATATTGTTATATACTAGATATATAGTATAGCCATCCTGTCAGAACAAAGTATACGTGGTATGTAAAGACAACATGTGATAAGAAGCGTATTCTTTTTTATTCAAGTTATTGATAAAAAAAGTATTTAATTATAGCATATTTCAATCTTAAAAATACAGATGTAAAAGTCTGAAATATCTCGATGATCGACGGGTTTCATATTTATTATTCCACTATCTGTACTCATTCCCCAGTTTTAAATAATTTTCATTGTCTGCAGATGAGTTTGATTGCGTGCGCCGATATTCAACCCCACCCCCTCGACCTACGACGTGTTAGTGGGGTTATTGGAGCAGTTGGAGAAACAGGAGACGTCCTGTTCCACAGACGACCCTTTTGCGTCCGGATTCACACCGGGCACAAAAGGGTCGTTTCTGGAACGGCGTGGCACATTGTACACTGCACCTCGTTTAACGTCTCATGCGGAAGGCGAGTTGTGACGCCAGTTGTTTGATATACGGTTAAATCAGTAAAATATGTGTAATAATTTTGATGTTTCTAATAAAGAATAATTTTACAAAGTCAATTTAGAAATTTCGCCGTGTTTGTTTATATTTTATCATGATATGCGAGTGAAAACACGGACGAAAAAGTATCTGTATATTACATATATATTTAATAAACATTACATCAAACAAATCAATTACCAGGCAAAAATAGTGTCATTATAGTATTATGACAATTCTATAGCTAATGAAAGTGACTCACGAACTGCAGGTAGCAATCTGAAATTTAAAGCACCAGGTCAATAATTATAATAAAGAATACAACATATGTGCAGAAGTACCATGGATCTACATTCAATAGGAGTATATATTATTTCAAAACGAACATACAATCGCATAGTTGTTTTCAACTCTTTCAAACTCCGTTTATGACACGGAACATAATGTTCGCTTTCATGCTAAAGCATTGTTTCGTGCAGCTAGCATGTTGTATTCAACTGTCATTTGTTAAAGGTATTATCCACATTGTGCCTAATGCAGCAACTGCATGTGGTCCTCCCAATACATTTTTTCAATTTGCAAAACGTACGCTCTCGTTTATGTAGTTTGCATAATAAATGTTTTTATAAATAATTTTTAGTCAAGACCAATATTTGTAATATACCGATATTTATTCATCCGTGTTTGTACTGCAAGATACGGTACATTTCCATCACCCCTTCACAATTCCATGTGTAAATAGTGGTTTTGAGCATATTTAAACGTAAATTCATATTCTTATTAATGGTTGTTGTTGTAACTTCTTGTTCCATGTTTCTGGGGATTCAGACAACCATTTTGGTACTAATAAAGAATCACTCGCAGACAAAGTATGATCATATGATCATAAAACTAACTTGTAACGGAACAAACGAAGCGGTACTATAATCACCGTAAGCGTTCGTGTATGGTACATTAAAGCGTAAAAGCCAGTGTATTTAATAATGTTTAACCATGAAAGCTGAAACTCTTGGACAATGTAAGTACAAAAACACAATTAAACTGTAGACATATATATCTTCGAGGTGTGTTTAAAACAAATGCAAAATTACCTTTGTACACGTGAAGATCTATGCATTTAGTTTCAGTAGCTAATCACCAATTAAGTTTGAAACTTACTGTCCACGTACACATTTGTTTGTGTGCTTTCGCTAGGCAACTCAGTGTGAGCAAACATTTTAAATTCACATGTTGTCATAAATGGAAAGATGAACTTGAAAAGGCTCCATTCAAGTGGAGCTTTTGCAATAAATCGCAAAAAAAGATATTTTTAGCAATATAATTTTGTGATTTTAAAGAGCCGAGTGTGCATTTGTTTTTCTGACTAATTTAGCAGATACCTTATCCATCTGCAATCGCCAATATGATAATTCTATTCTTTATTGAACTGCAAAATTCTGAAACAATAAATCGGCAAAATAAGACACATATGTCGGTTAAGATAAGAGAGTAGTAGCTGTTCATAATTGATTCTCATGTCCTTCTTCGCCTGAAGCGGCATAATATGTGAGAACCTTCCCCCGTGACCATTCTGGGGGAAAGTTAATGTTATGTCAAAGTGGGTCAATGTTTTTCAGTGCACGTTGGCCTTTATGTTGACTGTTTAGTGACGATTAGACAACCCCCTGCTGCCTCCAAAAAGAAACTGGACAAGGCTTCTCTATCGTTGTGAGTTCATTCTTCCAACAATTGTTCAATCCCCGTTTCTCGCGCTCGTCGCCACCTTGAAGGCTATTAAATACCTGATGTCAGGCGGCCGCTCGCACCCGTTGAGCGTACTTTGTACCGCCGCCCGTGGTCATTTCCGTGTGATCCCTACGGTTACTTCTCGCTGTCCTAGTCTGTATTGCTGCATGGATCAGTCCCGGTTATCTCCCGCTCCTTCTCGTCAAAAAAACCGACCCGCCTTCCGTCGTTGGTTTATCACTAAGGATAGGTGCGTACAGGATTTACGTTTGACATGTCTTCAGAATTTAGCAAAACAGCGTGTGAAGACAACCGACATGAGGGTGCGCGACGGTACATAAGTTGCCGGTGTTAGCGAAGCCATTCGCATGTGTTCCCATATCCATCACCGATATATAATGGCGAGCCCACAGCGGAAAGAGGAAGTATTCAAGAAGTTCCTCTGCGGGCGACACCCGCCCTTGTCACGAGGTGCCCGTCCGAATGACCGACGGAATGTCTGATGTTTAAGTAAGGGATTGGTTACTTCAATATGGGCCTCGCTCTGTGAAAACCGGGCTTAATGCATGTGCGTAAAGTGTCGTCCCAGATTAGCCTGTGCAGTCTACACATGCCAATCTGGGAAGACACTTTCCACCTAAATTGAATTTGTGTTAAGAAGTGACTTCATTTTAACAAAAAAATCTATAACACGGAAAGTGTCGTCCCTGATAAGCCGGTGCGGACTTCACAATTTACGCACATGCATTAAGCCCGATTTTCCCAGAGCAATCTCATATGTGTCGCCGCACCTCTAACCGCAAATAAACAAATTAAGTATGTACGAACATTTAATAATGCACTTACTTGGCTTGCGGAAATGTCTACCGACATAATTAAATTTATCAATAAATTACCTTTAAGTAATTATTTGAAATTTAAATGAAGCCCACTTTGCAAGTCAACGAACCATCCTCACCACACACGTAATAATGTCAGGCAAACTATAAGGTGAAGCGGTACATGTTCATGCATGTGCACAGTGAGGTTTTTAAAGCTGGCTGCATATCGGTTGTATTTTGTGTTTGCGTTTTACACGTTTAGATTATCAGTCGTATTTTATTTTCATACAAAAGGCTCTTTCAGAGCACGTAAAGGGACAATCACATTTTCTTTTTAAAAAGGACCAGAAAGCAGAAGGATGCCATGGACTGTTTAATTAAAAACAAGAGGACCTAAAGCACCTAGGTCGCTCACCTGATACATGTAGGAACGGAAGTGTTCAACTTAGAAGAAGACCGCCATAACATGTCGCACCCTAAAAAGTAAATCCATATCTATTGCCGTTTCAGAACACAAGATTAAAAAAAAATCATTTACTATAAACGTCTATATAAATAATGTGACGCATAGGGGCGTGGTTAGTTTCAACGCCAGGGGCATGAATCGGACAAAATAAGTAGAGGAAAAGTATACATTGTTAAACACCAAATATTAAAACCGTGACCCTTGCGGTTTCAGAGAAGATATTTTAAGTTATTTACTATGTTGGTCTATATATCTCATTTGACCCCATGAGGCGTGGCCACAGGGACATGATTTGAACAAACTTAGGAGAGGACCGTTTTAAGAAGCTACATTCCGAAATTAAAAACCTCGTTTCAGAGAGGAAGATTTCTTAAGGTTTTATTGTGCATGTATACATATAAGGAAATCAAGTGATGTCTAAAAGATGTCTTTAGACGAAAAAGTAAACACACGCACGCACTGACGAACTACGGACATCACGGTATCTCATAAGCTCCCCATGAGAACTATGTGCTCAGGTCAGGGCTCGTATACACCAAACAATTCTTAGACTTAAGTCTAAGAATACAGAATATTCTTTAAATTGGAAGATTCAAGAACTGCTTTAATTTTGAGTCAAACTTGGAATTAACCTCATCTATCTCCGTCATTTTTCACGTCGAACATTATCTTAATAACATAATTACCAGTGGTAGCATGTATATATTCAAACGCTGGAAGTATTTTTCTTGGTTCTTAGTCTATTCTCTATTCTTAAGTCTAAGAATGGGTTGGTGAAAACAGGCCCAGATATAAAAAACAATATACATTTATATAGTTAAATATGTAGGCTTCAGGAAAAATGAGCATAAACAAAAACAAATCTTGGGGGACCCCGAGGGCGCAATATTTTTTCTATAATTTCATTTAACAATCTTTGTTGTGGGAAATCCGACGAATAACTGATCACTTTCGCGTGGCCTTACCTATGCAAACACAGCTATTGGCTACGTTATTAAATACGACAGACCATATAAACCGGCTTGTATATAGAGTAACCAAATCGTATACGGTTTCAACTATGTTTTATCAACATGTAGAAGAAATACGGAATAAAACTTCGTAACTATGAATGGGGTCATTATTTAAACAAGTTTATATTACTAGTATTTTTATTTTTATTCAATCAAAGATCTTTTATTTACCATTTATTGATAGATCTTTGATTCAATCACATAAAAGCAAAACATATTGTATAATTGGTAAGGCAAAAAAGAAGTTGTTTCCACTAACACGACCGATCCGAATGTTAGTTGTGCAGTCTCTTTAATTTGGTGAGGTCCAAGAAGAGTTTTCGATCATGTTTGCATAATTTTCTTAAATAATAAGACAGATATGTTCCTAAAAGATTAAGAGCGCTTCGGTCATTGCATATCTTTATTAAAGAGAGAAATAACATGTGTCTAGAAAACAGCTGAATAAACAAATTTCAGCCAACCAACCTACGTATTTTTTTTAGATGTTCGTGGAAAACACGTTATTTTTTTAACAAAATGCGTGCGTTTAGTATCACATTGACGAGTCGTGTCTCGGTTCATGAACTGCAAACCATAATCAACTTTGTTATTAAAGGAATACCGATGTCTACAGGTTACATCATATCTGCTTAAAATTAGTCGGGAACAAAGTAGATCGATATCTAATAGTGGAATATAAGCTGACTGATTGTTATGATATACATGTGTAAAACGTAGATCTTTATTTGATTTTGTACATAATGAATACTCTTTGTATTTCGTTTGACTTGGGATTGAATTCGTGTTATGATCAGACTGTAGACTTAAGACATTGTAACAGCTACACACAGAGACGATTTTGGAGATTTTGAGCGGACGGACTTCAGTCAATAGATACGTTGGACGATGTCCAAAAACAATGCCATAAACGAGCACAAAATTTATCCTTTTATTAAAGAGTTGATGTACACCTTTTGCTTCGCTAAATGGAACGTAAAAGTTCAATGAAAGAGATACGCTTGTTCAAGCGAAGTAACGTTTTAGTATAAAATAAAACATGTTACAAACGTAATTAGAAGGATGTTCCAATTTCCAAAATTAAACTCAACAAATTTTACAATAATGCAAACCAAATCAATGATGTACATGTACTCATTTCAAGCTTGCACCACAATATGATTAAAACGTATAAATATATACACCAATCCAGCTGTTCTATGGAATGTGGAAACATTGCATTGCAGTTAACACAGCACGCCAACTTAGTGGTTGTCGTCGGCAGGGGTAGTAGAGCCGTCGGCAGTCTGATTGTCGTCTTCAACTTTCTCCTCAGTCAGGAAACGCTTGTTCATGGCAATTTTCACGCAGCTGTCTATTAGTCGAGCGTTGGGCAACGGAACGACGGACTTCTCCGCCTCGCCGCTTTCCGACTTAACCACGATCATTTCCCGCGTTAATGACGTATCCTCGTTTTCTCCACCTACTATGAAGATCTTTCCTCGGTACTGTACCGCGCCGTAGTGTATTCGGCGGAAGGACTTCACCGTACCGACGAGGTTACACGACTGAGAGTTCGTAGCATAAGGGTTATACTCAACTATTTTGCCACTGAAAAATATTATAAATATCCTTCTTCCCGAAGTGACAGCCTTTGTTAATTTAGAAATGATAGTGAGGCTATTTAAATTTGTACACTGATTTGTTCGTGTGTCGAAACACTGGACAATACCAGTGTCTGTTTTATCGTTCTTTTCGCCCCCAAAAAGCAATATCCTCTCCCCCGACACCGCCGACGAGAACGAGCTGACTGGCGTCGGCAGCTGGGAAACTTCCTCCCAAGAGTCCTCGCTCATGTCAAACTTTTCGATACTGGCCAACATCCGGTTCCCCTCCGGCAGCCTGTGGTCATACCCGCCAATGACGTACAAGCTGTTTGTGAGCGACGCCATAACATGCCGTCGTCGACCTTGACACAGAGGCTTTCCGATTTTCCACTTGTTTTTATCAGATCTATATTTAAGGAATGTCTGGGTCCGACTCCCTCCACCTGTAAGGTAAATATCGTTACCATATGTGCAGGTGGCGAACTCGATTCCCGGATCAAATGGTAAGGATTCCAACTTGAACCACTTCTGCTCGGCAAAGCTGTATCCCAATACATCATTACATCGCTTATACGGGGGATGCATCGACATGCAACCACCCATTACAACAAGAACTTCGTCAAACTGATTGCATCGCCGGTAATGCGTGACTTGTGAGTTTGCCTCCTGGCGTCGCGCCGGAAGTAGCTTGTACTGTATGGCTTCATCGATATACTGCTGGGCCAGGGGATCGTCAATGACTGGGGAGTTTGAAGCCTTAAGTAAAGACAGACGCTCCGCTGATATATGGCCGAGACGGACGTTTGCAAATATTTGCCCCAGCTTTTGTTTTCGCACAGCTGGGTCCCCGCGCCGCGCCCATAATAATACTGCATCGAGAACAGTCTCTTCGTCGGGCACTTCGAGATTGTCGTGTTTCAAGATCTGAATGATTTCGTATGCATCTAATCTCATAAACGCGTCGGTTTTTATCAGAGCCACAAAATGTTTGTGAATCTTCTTTATGGCCCTCGCTTTTACCTTCTCCCAACTATGAATCAATGAGAGTCGCCAAATATCAAGACAGTTCTCCACATCGATATATGGCTCCAAAATGACCTCACACTTCTCACACAAAGACTTGATCTGTAGCAGTGAAGATGCTTTAAGTAGTTTAATCACATTCGCCTGAGTTACAACCTCTTTTCCAGTGTAAATGTACTCCATGACGAGCTCGAACGTGTCCGCCTCCATTTCTTTGAACGTGATCTCCCCGCTGACGCTCTCGCGCATCCCAGACGAAAACATGGCGTCAAAATACGGTGAGGTAGCGAACAGGACGGCTTTGTGGCACTTGAACACACGGTTCTCCACCATGATGGTAATGTCAGAGTGCGCGCCGGTCACCCACAGCTTCTCCAGGCCCTCCGTCAGGTGGTGCAGCCGCGGCGTCGTCAGGCCGGAAGCGGAGGATGCCGTGCTCCGGGTGTCGTCTGCGTCCTCGTCATCGCAACAGTCTTCAGATTCTGAAATGAACGCATCCATAGGTTATTAAAATAAAGAGATATATCGTATTTAGGCAAAACGATTTAAATTTATGCACATTCGTATAACGCTTCAATGCCAGGGATACACGTGTTATTGAAAAAACGAGATACAGTTACACTCAACAGCAGTGACACTTACTTAAAAGACATTTTAGTCTTTCTTGATAAGAAACATATCTGAAGATAACAGATCTTGTACACACATTAACGTGTGATAACAAGACAATTTTATCACCGACATTATATACATGAATCAATAATTTTCATGTATATTGTCAACACGATGTAAAGTATAGTTTTCATATAATATACAATTTTCTGTGAGTTCGAGTGGAGCAGACGCATGGGCCGAGCACTCCGGGTCGTGAGACTTCAACACGAACACAGTCTGTTATGTTTTTTTACCAGTGTGTATGAACATGTATTTTCGCAGGTCACTCCGTTTTTGGCGTTGTTAAATTTTATTTATGATATTGACAGAACGCGGTATACCGTCGGATTACATATACGTGTTAATATACAAAACGTGAGATGAATCGATTTTTTTTTTGTATTTTGTGTCGAAGAATGCTATTTGAATCAGTCTTCATACTTAATGATACATGCATGTATGTAAATTGTTAACGCTAACAAAACATGGTATAACATAGTAGTACTAGACGAAATATGCAATACTACACCACCATGTGTATATATTTATCAACATCCAAGCTCTATTTATAGCTCAGTTGGTAGAGGGCTGCATTTTAAATCCGAGGATAGAGGGTTCGATCTCCGGCCCGGCCACATAAATGTGCGGGTATTGGTCATGAAATCCTTCCTACGGCCATTCTCGACCTACCCGTTATTCAAGAAGGGTAGATGTTAGTTACTAGCATAAGTATATGCACTTCGTAAGTGTAAACCAGGTTACCCAGGACAAGTGTTAGTTGGTTAACTGACCGCCGTGATATGACTGAAAAACTGATGAAAACGGCTAAAAATACATCTCAACAAACAAACAAATACGAGAAAAAAAAATAATGTCCGTAATATTCATATCGAGTACGCTTTATTCATTCGTATTTTAACGCGATGTTCTATATTTCAATCTATAGTTTAACCAAGGTTTTAGTAACATGATCTAAATAACAAATTACGATATTTTTATCGCTTGAAGCGACTTTAATATCAAGATACGGTAATTAACGAATTCGTGCGTCACATGAATTTGCATTTCGCCCACATTTCAAGTTCACCTACATCTAGCGGTTTGTGTTTAACATCATCCATCCCTTTCGTGTACTCAATTTATTTACAGTGACTGAAACAATTATGTGCAATCATTGGTCAATATTAATAAATTACACAAATAATAGAAATAATAAGCGTGAGGGCCTTACAATTTTCTTTTAAATACATAATGCTAATCGTTTATGATAACCAGATTTTCAATAAAATACGTATATGAATTATTGTCTCGTGTGCATTTTGACAATCAACACTTATCTTGTTGGGCGCTGATTACCCAATTTGAATTTTAATAAATTACCGTTCAAGGTTTAGGTCAGTATCAATAGGTCAAGGTCAGTGTAAAAGTATGTTGATTTGGAATGGACATACGCAATAACTACATAAGAATCCCTCGTCTTAAGTGTTGTGTATATTAAGCGGTGTTTGAGCGAAATGATAATTTAAAATGAACTTCACCTCCTAAGGTAAACTAGTCGCATCCCCATTACAGGTTAACGGTATCCCCTCTCGTCATAAGTAACATCCTTCCAAACGTGGAGATATTGTATTTCCAGTTTGTAACTTTAAAAGGCTTGGTTGTATGGTTTTCAGTCACTGATGAAAATTTGAATAGACAATATTTGTAATTGAAACCATTAACATGAACATTTATTTTAAACCTATCGGTTATCATCACGTGGCTGGTCATGGCGGTAGGGGCTAGATAAGAGCTATGCTCGGAACAGTTAAATCATAGCGCTCAGGTAACTTTTAAGTACAGCAACCATCGCCAGTACAATCACTATACATGAGTCGCGTTCTTAATACATGCGCCTAAAGTGTCGTCCCAGATTAGCCTGTGCAGTCTGTAGTCCGCACAGGCTAATCAGGGACGACACTCTCCGCTTTATGGAATTTTTCGTTTAAAGGAAGTCTCTTCTAAACGAAATTCCAATCTAGGTGGAAAGTGAAGTCCCTGATAAGCCTTTGCGGACTGCACATGCTAATCTCGGAGGACACTGTACGAACATGCATTAAGCCCAGTTTTCCCAGAACGCGGCTCATATTATTGTGCATGCCTCCCACAATACGGAATACTAGAGGGCCGAGCGAGGAGGGCCTCACATTCAAACTCAGTAATTCAAGACGGTGTTTTATACCGCGCTCAATATAAAAAAGAACGAACAGTTTGCGACCATGTTTACGTGTAGAATATTAAACTACACGCAGTACTAAACAAACACTTGGAACAAAAGCAAACACTTAAACGGACAAAACGTTTACACACGTCTTAAACCAAACGTTAACATTCGTCTTCGATTAAGTGCCTTATTAAAAACTTAAATTGAAAGATATTTAAAGCTAGCACTTAAGTTTCTTCTTAGACAATTTATGGAATAAATCGCTATAAACGCTTCTGACTAAGAAAATGTGTCGTTTGTTAGAATTTAACATATAAAGAACAGCGCAATACAAGTGTATTGTTTACTTTCAGAGATCGCTTTTAACAATTTCATTCTTGATCAATTTAAATAGTGGCAAGTGTGAGCAAGATAAACATGCACTTAAAAACGACGATTACTTCTTCAGGCATTCATCCTTTACTCCTTAACCCATTTATGCCTAGCGTCTAGAAAAAAGGCCTTAGCAAACAGCGTAGACCCATATGAGACGCCGCATGATCTGCGCTGTTTGCTTACAGGAATTTCTGTAAGAAATATTCTAAATATTGAAATAAATATACTAGACATCTCTAATTTTGGAAATAAATTGGTCCAATTTAGAAGGCTAGGAGAGTCCACTAGGCATAAATGAGTTTATGATAATTGCTTCCCGTACAAATTAACCATTATAATCAATGCGGAGTCTAAATGGCCGTATGCTTTTTAAGAACATTAAACGAGACTGATAGCTGGAGTTAGCATTGCATATATGTACTGACAGGTAACATGGATTTCCTTAGAGATCATGTATCAATATCGGCGAAAGGTTTTGATACGATGAGGGTTTAATGGATTGTCGCCATAAAGGAAAGATAAGATTTGCGTTATCTCTGAAAATAACCAAGGGGCATGTTCATGTACATGCATAATGCAGGCATTTCTTTCCTTGTAAATTTGAGAACAAAAACACTTCTTCCTTCTCTTCAGATACACTTCAGAAAACAATCATTATATTTATAGCAACACAATCACCAACAGTCTCTTGACTAGGCAAACGAAACCAGCCGTCGATATGAGCGATAAGTTTGCAAATAAAACATGTTCATATTGCTTATATTCACGTGTGCATCTTAATAAAATTATTAAATAGGCAATGTGCAATTCTTATCTCTAAACCATGAGAAGAAACGCCCATAACATAGTCATCGGCAATTTGACGGCAAACCATGACTACACATTTATAAACGGTGCATTCAAATTGATGTGATAATCCTCAAAACAGTCGTATAAATTTAACGATAAAGCCGTCTTGAAAGGAAACTCGTAGCCGTCCTGACATACAACTCGTAGCTAACAACCATGGTATGTGAAAGCTTCGCTTAAGAGACACACGGACTGTTGCCTGGCAACCACTTGCTTCCGCAAAAACATTTATTTACAGTACCGTTTTTCGACCTGTCTTTGGATTTTAAGTCCTTCCGTGCCGTATCTACTTTGTGATGTAGCACTTATCCGCCGCTTAGCTATGTTGCGAGGCCGGATTTTTAACGCAACACTCTACATTATCGGTATTGTTTTATTTTTAAGTATGAAAGCAAACTATCCTGTATAATGTCTTTTAAGAAATATGTGTATAAAGTTTCGGAAAATCTCACCTAAGCCTAGCAATACAGCCTTATTAAAAACATCAGCGTCATGTTATTACAATATTATTCTCTACTAAGTTGTAATTGCAGTACTCCCAAGTTTAGTTTTTTATATAAAGACAGTTTTCTTACAAAACGCGCAAAGAACCGTGTGTGCGTGCGTATGTGTGGGTTTATCTTTATTAGAGCTTAATTCACTACGAAGAAAAATATCTGTAACAAACAATCTCTTGAACAAAAGAGGTCTGTTGTGCACACGCATCATCATCAGTTATAATGGGACACATAATGTATACATTTACTACGCGTATAGGCATATGCATTACCAGTTCTATACATGTTAATGTTTATAATAGTCTTATTTATAAGACGTTGCCAAGAATTTAGAGATACTTTTTATACGGGCTAAATTCTTTGGAACCAAATATTACCCATATAAAAAGTAGCTTAATATTTGAGAGCGTCAACAAGTTGGACTAATGTTTATAAGTGTATTATTAATGATGATTCATTTCTACGATGTCAGTTTTGAAATTGAAGTCGTTCATGTAATTATTGACCGGCACGAATTGCGAGTCCTCTAACGTGTTAATTTAAAATCGACAAAATATTCCTCCGAGCAATGTATAACACAGTGTCAGTGGCATTGCCAATAAGCAATTTACAATCGACATTTATACATGTAGTAGGTTTTAATTTAAGTAGTCGTGTGCACTTCGTATTAATCGTATTTATAACACCACACTCTGTTGTATGTTATTAACAGTGTATTTAGTAGTTTTGGAGACCAAACGACCTTTTATTTTTACAAACACACAGTTACTATAATACACGGTGATATTGCTGACATTGTTAAAGCAAATTGAACAGAATGTACACCAATTATAAACCAATTAATGACGACACCGATTCATAACTTACGCGTACCAGAAGCGACCGACAATTCACTTGACACTTCTTCCACATCCGCCATTTTCCCGAGGGTTACGGGCCAGTTTCGACCCCCTCCCCTGTATTTTCTTCGCAGACGACCTTTCACACACACAGCTGCTATGATATCCAACTACACAATGTATATGTTACTCTGACTATAAACACTTCATCGATTGTCAGTCTAAAAATAGAAGGCGATAATGTCACGTGGGGAAAGCTTAAAGCTACATTCTCGCCTTTTTTTATAAATTCTTTCAGTCGCGCTGCTGAGTGAAAGTAGACCTAGATTATTTTGAATTTCATGTAACATTTATGACCGATTCAAATGTTCCGGTATGTAAATATTTTAGACATCAGAAAGCAACCATCATAATTGCTAATAACACGATTCGAGAACGTTGATTCGAGGGTTTAAACAAAATATATATATATATAAAAGATATTCGGCGTTTATCCTGACTATGAAAAAAAGGCAGAAAATTTACTTTGCCAAGTTATTAAATTAAAAACAAATGTTTAAATATTGTTGTGTTCTTTCACTTAAAAGTCGCATATCCACAGCATGAAATGTTTGTCATGAAGTACACGTATATTAAACGTATATTTAACCACACAATAGTGTTCGTAGATATAAGTTTTACTACATGTGATCACATCACATGTGTCCTCACGCGGCTTATTGTTAATTTATTTCTTCGTCATCAAAACATTTGATATTTGACTAAGACGCAGTTTTCTTTCCACACATTCAAATAACACCGTTACATCCGCGTCATGCGAAAACTGGTCTTATGGCATATGCGACCAGCGTAGGTCCAGCCTGCGCACTTGCGCAGTCTGGTCAGGGGCTACGCTTTCCGCTATAAACAAGCACGCAAGGTTTCGTGGTATCTCCGGAGTATCCTCCTCAGTATGCAGAGAAGACTGCGCGGATGCGAAGGCTTGACTGGAGCTACGTTGGCAGCATATTGCATTAGTACCATTTTCGCATGATTACAGACCCGGGGGATTATTCTCAAATCAGCCATTGGAATGAATCGCGTGTATTAATTCGGGTCTGCTGGCGTTATGTAAAGGTCATTTAAGATGAAAAAGCTGGTATAAACAGCTACTCAGAAAAAAAAAATGATTTGATCTCTTGTTCTATACTAAAATTAAGGATTTGTATTTTTAAGACAACACGCAATATTGTCTGTATAAAAAACAAGCTATTATATTACAGAATACATTGCTTTTTGCAAATAACATATCAATTTTTGTATTCATTATAACTCCTTTAAATTAAGCTTTTTTCATCGTTGGCCAAACTAACCAAATGGTAAAAGTTTTTCACCACGTGTATGACTAATGATATCGGTCATTGAACTTACATCATAAAGTGAACGTCCTGATTACAAATCTTGACAAACGTTTTTATAAAACATTGTTTTTAAAGTGCAGCGCATTATAGACGATGAGTTATAATCACATAGCATACAGAGGATATTTGTTCATGTCAGTGTAAGATCGTTTGTTATTCACGAGTGATCATAGAAAATATATTTTCACGAGTGGCGCAGCCACGAGTGAAAATATTATTTTTCTAAGATCACGAGGGAAATAACAAACGATCTTACACTGACATGAACAAATTTTCTGTTTCTTTTATGCCTCTTTTTCAAGAAAATAATTAATAATAATTTCCCTTTCGCTGAAAAGTGACCCTCTCTCCCGTGGCGTGCCTCAATACATTGAAATGACGTCATTTTGTTGACGAAATGACGTCATTTTGTTGACGATATGACGTCATTATTCCAGGGAAATTCTTCAGTTAAACTCTTTTACAATGTAAATAAACGGTAAAAAAAAGCATAAAATTAAAAGAAACTTGGTTGGATTCGGTGGAATATCGATTTTATTTCACTCGTGATCATAGAAAAATATAAACACGGATATAAACCAGGGAAGTACATATCTTGATATGATAATCTAAAAATAGAAAAAGAATTCCGAAAATGTGTTCTTTTCACTGCTGTTATTTCATTGCAGAAATGTCATATTTTATCATTAGGTATAAAAGAAAATAATATCCACCGCTCTAATCCATGCGCATTTTCCCTACAGTTAAACTAAGAAATATTTTGCGTTGTTGATATTTAAGGGCCTTAAGCACATTCATGTTGTGTTCAATGTCATTGATTCAGTGCAATTGCCAGCGTGATATGGGGTCCGCCTAATAATCGGGAAGTCTCTGGTTTGATCCCTACTTTGGGAGCGTTCTCAAGATCAACCCCGTAGACACCGAGTACTGGTTTTATCCTAAATAAGCCATACGCTTTCGATCTAATGAACTTAAATACACACGTTTTAAAACTTACATACCGGTTATCCTAAATGATACTTATGTGTCACCGTGAACTTGTGTACGAGTTTCTTGGAAGATAACTCGAACCACATGGTCAACTAAAACTATTTTAAGGTAATAATTTTCGTATTAGCAGCATTTAATCTTTTGTCTGCGGAATTAACGTAGAGCAGCGATCAGTGCATTTCTAATTAGTCTATTTAGATTATTTGTGTGTTAATTCCCGATTATATCTAAAATAGGAACAACGGCAACTTGGACATACACTAATACGTACATTGACGTCAAAGTGAACACTTTAACTTTGACGTATATGTGAACACAGAGCCTATGACGTCCATGTGGACATCGAGACTATGACGTATATATGAACACTGAGACTATGGCGTTTATGTGAACACTGTGACTATGACATATATGTGAACACTGCGACTATGACGTATATGTGAACACTGAGACTATGACGTCAATATGAAAACTGAGACTATGACGTATATGTGAACACTAAGACTATGACGTATATGTGAACAATGAGACTATGGCGTCCATGTGAATACTGAGACTAAGGCGTATATGTGAATACTGAGAATATGGTGTATATATGAACACATAGAATATCACGTATATGTGAATACTAAGACTATGGCGTATATGTGAACAATGAGACTATGGCGTATATATGAACACCTAGACTATCACTTATATGTGAATACTAAGACTATGGCGTATATGTGAACACTGAGACTATGGCGTATATGTGAATACTGAGAATATGGTGTTTATATGAACACCTAGACTATCACGTATATGTGAATACTGAGACTATGGTGTATATGTGAACAATGAGACTATGGCGTATATATGAACACTTATACTATCTCGTATATGTGAACACTGAGACTTTGGCGTATATGTGAACATTGAGACTATGGCGTATATGTGAACACTTAGACTATCACGTATATGTGAATACTGAGATTATGGCGTATATGTGAACACTGAGACTATGACGTCCATGTGAACACTGTGACTATGACGTCCATGTGAACACTGAGAATAGGACGTTTGAGTAAACACTGAGACTAGGACGTATATGTAAACATAGAGACTATGACGCCCATGTGAACACTGAGACTATGACATCCATGTGAACATTGAGACTATGACGTATGTGTGAACACTGAGACTATGGCGTTTATGTGAACAATGAAACTATGACGTCTATGTTAACACTTAGACTATCACGTGTATGTGAATACTGAGACTAAATGGCGTATATAAGAACACTGAGACTATGGCGTATATGTGAACTCTGAGACTATGGCGTATATGTAAACACTTAGACTATCACGTATATGTGAACACTGAGACTATGGCGTATATGTGAACACTGAGACTATAACGTATATGTGAACAAAGAGAATATGACGTATATGAGAAAACTGCAACTATCACATATATGTGAATACTGAGAGTATCACGTATATGTGAACATTGAGACTATGATGTCCATGTGAACATTGAGACTATGACGTCCAGGTGAACATTGAGACTATGACATCCATGTGAACATTGAGACTATGACGTCCATGTGAAAATTGAGATTATGACGTCCATGTGAACATTGAGGCTATGGCGTCCGTGTGGACATTGAGACTATGACGTCCGTGTGAACATTGAGACAATCACGTCCGTGTGAACATTGAGACTATGACGTCCGTGTGAACATTGAGAATATGACGTCCGTGATTACATTGAGACTATTATGCCTATGTGAACACTGTGATTATGATGTCCATGTGAACATTGGGACAATGACATCATGTGAACATTGTGACTTTGACGTCCATGTGAACATTTGGACTATGACGTCCGTATGAACATTAAGACTATGATGTTCATGTAAACATTGAGACTATGACACCCATATGAACATTGAACCTATGACATCCATGTGAACATTGAGACTATGATGTCCATGTGAACACTGTGACTATGATGTCGGTGTGAACATTGGGACTACGACGTCCGTGTGAACATTGAGACTTTGATGTCCGTGTGAACATTGAGACTATGACGTCCGTGAGAACATTGAGACTATGATGTCCATGTGAACACTATGACTATGACATCTGTGTGAACATTGAGACTATGATGTCCGTGTGATCATTGAGACTATGACGTCCGCGTGAACATTGAGACTTTGACGTCCATGTGAACACTGTGGCTATGACGTCCCTGTGAAAACTGTGACTATGAAGTCCGTGTGAACATTGAGACTATGATTCCCATGTGAACACTGTGACTATGAAGTCCGTGTGAACACTGTGACTATGACGTCCGTGTGAACATTGAGACTATGATGCCCATGTGAACATTGAGACTATGAAGTCCGTGTGAACACTGTGACTATGACGTCCGTGTGAACATTGAGACTATGATGCCCATGTGAACATTGAGACTATGATGTCCGTGTGAACATTGAGACTATGACGTCCGTGTGAACATTGCGACTATGACGTCCGTGTGAACATTGAGACTATGATGTCCGTGAGAACATTGAGACTTTGACGTCCGTGTGAACATTGAGACTACAATGTCCGTGTGAACATTGGGACTATGATGTCCGTGTGAACACAGCAACTATGACGTCCGTGTGAACATTGAGACTATGACATCCGTGTGAACACTGTGACTATGACGTCCGTGTGAACATCGAGAGTATGATGT
Source organism: Dreissena rostriformis (assembly GCA_007657795.1). NCBI lineage: Eukaryota > Metazoa > Mollusca > Bivalvia > Myida > Dreissenidae > Dreissena > Dreissena rostriformis. The sequence goes on along the minus strand of VMBQ01007421.1, from coordinate 20,035 downwards.
CCGTGTGAACATTGAGACTATGATGTCCATGTGAACACTATGACTATGACGTCCGTGAGAACATCGAGACTATGACGTCCGTGTGAACATTGAGACTTTGATGTCCATGTGAACTTAAGACTATGTGAACATATTTAACAACCACATATGCATGATAATTTTTATTCTCTAAATAAAAATCTATGACCTGAACAAAACAATATGATGAATTTGTTCAGTTCACACAATTTGCAAATTCTATAAATAACAAAAGAACCTAAACTAAAGCATCACGCGGATGCAGATGCCAAAATTTGGATTAGTAGCATAACTAGGACTATTCTGTGAATTAATATCTGTATTTAAAATAAATACAAATGAATTCTGTTGGTTCCTTGAAAGAGATGCATCACTTTTTTTTTTCAATAAAAACAAAAAACCGTCGGAGACGGGTGATGCTTCCCAAAGTTTTTTTTGTCACAATATTGCACTTTATATTCAGATAAAACGAAATGTCTTGAGGGGCATAACTTTGGACAAAATAATACCATGGATGGTTTAGCAACTTAAACATTTCAAAGGGCTATAACTCTCTAAATAAATAATCTAACCAGAACCCACTAATAGCATGCGCATCTCCTCAAGGTAGTTAAGCTTCCCATAAAAATTCATTGAATTCCTCTCAGTAGTTGGGGAGAAAAAGCCCAGACAAGAATTGCACTATATGTACAGTTTATAGAAAATTTCAAAGGGCCATAAGTCTGTGAAAAATCATCCGACCATAACCAGCTGATAATATGCACATCTCCTGTTGGTAGTGAAGCTTCCCATAAAGTTTCATTGAATTCCCGTAATAAGTTGCTGAGAAATAGCTCGGACAAGAATTGCACTATATGTACAATGGAAAATTTCAAAGGGCCGTAACTCTGTGAAAAATCATTCGACCATAACCGGCTGATAATATGCACATCTCCTGTTGGTAGTGAAGCTTCCCATAAAGTTTCATTGAATTCCCGTAATAAGTTGCTGAGAAATAGCTCGGACAAGAATTGCACTATATGTACAATGGAAAATTTCAAAGGGCCATTACCCTGTGAA
>VMBQ01007421.1:0-16870 GCA_007657795.1 Dreissena rostriformis | reverse complement strand
GGACCATGATGGCCCTTAAGCGCTCACCTGAGTTCACAGACGCCAATTGTTGAAGAATAACCAGATATAAGGTATAAACTTAGTAAGAAAACAATAGGATAGACCTACATGTAAATGAACAATACATGTGTCAACAGGGGACACATGCCCCAACATTCCACTTTTGTATGTCAAACACAAACTGCTGATGGCCAAATTTGACTTTTGACCTCTAAGTGTGACACTGACCTTTGAGGCAATGAGATAGGTGGTACATGGGACATTTAGTCTCCTCATGTTAGTCATTTCAATAATTTTTTTAATACTGAATTGATTAATGAAAAGATAACAGCCTGGACAAGCTGTTTATAAGCAAAAATTGACCTTTGACCTCTAAGTGTGACCATAACCTCTGAGGTAGGGAGACAGGTTTAACACACAATATGCAGAGCCCTTGTGGTCATCATTAGTGGTAAGTTATCTTATGAATGACAAACTTACCATAAAAAAAGTGTTATCTTGGCCTTGAGGAAGGGAGACGTGTGTAAAATGCGACACCTTGTATTGTGAAAAGTTTTCTTACAATCCATCAATAGATGGCAAAGTTATAGCTGAGACAGGAATTGTCTAGCTGTTTTAAGGCCAAATTTGACTCGAGCATGAAGCGTGACCTTGACCCTTGAGGTTGAGAGATAGATGTTACACACCAAATGCCATCCCCACATGGTTGTCATTTGCAGTAATTTATCTTATACTAGCATGATGAATGACAAAGTTACGGTGCAAACAAACAACTCCGGTTTTCATGAAAAGATCAGACGCATAATATTGAGTTGCACAACTTCAGATGCTGTTTTATTAACAATGAGCTTGTAACACCCAGTCTTTAGCAGAACCAATAGCTGGTGTTTCATTTTTTAACACCATGGAACTGTTTATAAAGGTACAATAGTTGCCCGCCAAACCCTCAACAGGCACATAATCTCCGACATTACAGGAAAGAAAAGGTGAATGTTGGTATCAAAAATATGCTGCCTCCACAAGAGGCCGTTTTGCACACAGACAAATCTGTGATCTAATATCAACACTCACAGCAATAACTACCTTCAGTTTTCAAAGAAAAACACTCTCTAAATCTCTCAGCCAATACCAACATTCAGCAATGACAACATTGTTACTACAATCTTAGATCCGACACCATCATGGCGTATTTGCTTTATAGTCTACGGAATCATCCCTTTTTAATTTCTTTTCCCCTGGAACCACTATATCCTCATCATCGTTGTATTCTTCACTTCCAAATTCTAAACTTCCAGGATCAATGGACTGGGCGGTGTGACTTTCTGATTGACTGGCAATGTCTACATCTGGTATTTGGTCAAGGTCTGCACCATCCCCCAGACGCAGTATGTATTCATAGAGTCCCGGCCCAGACCGCTTGGTCCATGACGACTTCTGTAGAATCTTTTCTCTGTAGCTATTAATTACTTTCAGCATTTGGTCTGTGAAAAGATGAAATTATGTATTACATATAAATGATAGGTAGCAATCCGGGGTATTCATGCATAAAATTAAGTTAACACAAGCAAGATATATGGACTTCTTTTTTTATTGTTTGATGTAAAAAATACATTCATACATTGTAGAACAACTTTTCTTCACATAAATCAAGGATTAACGAACAACACATCTAACTAACAAATAAAAACATGTTTTGAGAAAAGTAACAAAAGCATATTTAGAAATCCCATAAGAAAAATAAAGAAAGTGGCATACAAAACATATTCCAAATATTGATGATTACAAAGACTTATTCATATGTTCAAATATCTGACTTACTGTACACCTATTTAGTTACTGGTACATATTCTTTAAACATATAACATGTAGTATTTATTATAATCTTTTTCTACAATTAACTCCAAAGAGACCAGTGTCCTCTAATACACTAAAAGCATAATCTCCCTGCGCTCCAGTCATCAACAGTAGTTGTGCGCAACAAATTACTTTGCACATTATTACATATAAATAATTGATTAAGAACACAATCAGTGTAATATGTGTTGCGTTCTGAGAAAACTGGGCATAATGCTTGTACGTAAATTGTCATCCCAGATTAGCCTGTGCAGTCCGCACAGGCTAATCAGGGACGACAATTTCTGCTTTTATGACATTTTCGTTTAAATGAAGTCTCATTTTTAGCAAAAATCAAATTTAGGCGGAAAGTGTCATCCCTGATTAGCCTGTGCAGACTGCACAGGCTAATCTGGGACGACACTTTACGCACATGCCCAGTTTTCTCAGAACACGACTCATATGTCCAATTATTGTACAAGAAGGTGCTTGTTGCCATCCTTGTGCCATTGTTACCTATGCATTTAACACCTATCTTTCTATGGTTGTTATTAATATTGGTCCACATTTATTGTAATACATAACAAGAACAGTTAATGAAGATGACGAATACCCCTGCAATTGCTTTTTACAAGCAGGTGCAAAAGTTGGGTATTAGTAAAATTAATAACACAATTTTGTTGTTCGCAACTTCACATCAATCAAATACAAAAACAACATTCTCATTACGTCGGTTTATTGAAGGCCCCATTACCCAAAAAATAGTGTGACCCACACAAAAAAAAATGTCTAGCTTTCCGCCATAACAATACTCCTCAAAAAAATTGTCTAGATACACTATAATGACACGGTTACGACACAAAGTAAACACATACAATTATGACAATATCCAAATCCAACAAAGAACTGTCGGAGAGGGGTGATGCTCCACAAAGGTTTTTTTTGTCACAATATTGCACTATATATTCAGATAAAAGGAACATCTTGAGGGGCATAACTTTGGACAAAATAATACTATGGATGGTTTAGCAACTTAAAATTTTCAAAGGGCCATAACTTTTTAAATAAATCATCTTACCAGAACCCACTAATAACATGCGCATCACCTCAAGGTAGTTAAGCTTCCCATAAAAATTCATTGAATTCCAGTCAGAAGTTGGGGAGAAAAAGCCTGGACAAGAATTGCACTATATGTACAGTTTATATAAAATTTCAAAGGGCCATAAGTCTGTGAAAAATCATCCGACCATAACCAGCTGATAATATGCACATCTCCNATAAAGTTTCATTGAATTCCGGTCATAAGTTGCTGAGAAATAGCCTGGACAAATATCCGGATGGACGCACGCACAGACAGACGAAGCGGTGACTATATTCTCCCCCAAAAGTTTTGGGGGAGCATAAAAATAATGTCTTGACCTTCTACATAGTATAAACAACATATCTATAAACTAACGTGTTAATAGGCAGACAACTGAGATAAAAGTTTAGGTCACAAAGTACACAACAGTACCATGATGCAAGTATCCAAAAGTTCAAGGGCACATTACTCTTTAGATAATATTTCCAGATACACACAAAAATTATGTCTTGCACTTCTACACCGTATAAACAACATATCTGTGAAGTTTCATGTTGATGTGCAGGAAACTGAGAGACAAGCTCCCGACACACCAAGTAGGCAATCATGTACAATAATGTAAGTATCCAAAAATTGCCTTAGATCAAGTGCACATAACTAAGCAACAAAAAGCTCGACATACACCAACATTACTTCATGTTGATGCACAAAGTATACATGTACAATAATTAAGTCTCAGAAAACTGCCTAAGATCAGGAGCACATAACTTAGAAACAAATAGCGAAGAATACATGAAAATTCTGTTTTGGACTTAGTATAAACAACACATCTTTAAAGTTTCATGGTAATACACACAAACCTCACAGACTAGGTTGTGACACTGGGTTTACATGTGCAGCATGACAAATCAACCAACCAACCACCAAGCCACCAACCAACCGACATGGTGATTCCAGTTTACCTACACAAGCTTTGTTTGTGGAATATTAACCACCAAATCAAAAGAAATAAACATGGAATATTTATTCATGTTTTCATTAAAAATGTAATGCTAAGAAATAAAAATATACATATAAACATTAAACTAAATGTTTTCGTATCTCAACAATCAACATATAATATTATAATGAAGTAAACAGATGTTAAAAGCTGCTCGGGATGTGAAACACAAGTAAGCAACCCTTCTATGTTACCATGTAGATAATTGTTAATGATCTCCCAGGGTACAAGTCTTAAACATTACGTTAAATTAACATATGGCAATATATAAACGTATGAGTATATGTTCGAATTCTAGAAACTCAGCGTAATGTTAAAATCCGAAACATAATATATTCAATGAGAACATACAATAACAACAATAAACAATATACACAATTAACCAATACTGAAAAAGTTACAAAAACAAAACAAGATGCTGTGGTTTATAAATACTGGTACCTCCATTGGATGTCTTGTCAGTATTGATTGTTTGGCCCATTTTAATTACACTAAGTCTAAACTAAGATCACTGGCAAGGTCAAAATGAGGTCATGTGAGTGTGCTAAGTGTTGAATGCAAGTATCAAAGCTTTATAGTAAGTAGAATTGATATTGAGTGAACGGTTTATTTGGGTTAACCAAGCATTTTGACCTGATTTAGTCTGTCATTGCAGTTGAAGGATATCCTTCAACATATAACACCATATCCTTCAATTGCAATCACAGGTGGGTGGGGCAAAAGTCCACTGGAAGGTCAATGTCAAGGTCAAAATGAGGTCAGATGATGCAGGTGTGTTGAAAATGCCCATACATTACATCAAAGTAAGTATCAAGTATCAAAGCTTTGTATCAAGTGGTATTGATATTGGACAAAACACATCATTTTTGGTTAACCAAGAATTGTGACTTTCTGAATTAGGCCAAGTTTAAAAGTAGGTAAATCTCAAGGTCAAAATTAGGTCACGTGTTGTTGGTGTGTCGAGTGTTTATATATTACATCCATGCAAATATCAAAGCTTTGTAGGTTGCATTATAGATGGAAGACAAAACATGTCATTTGACTGTGTTGGTGCCAAACAAACAAATGGACAGGTGAGTCGCTTAATGCTTTTTGTAATTTTACCAAAAATATAACATAAGCACTCTTCTGAGCTAGCATAAGTCTTCTCGCTTCGTAATCTATGTTTCATCTTAAGAACACTATGTCTGATAGCAAACAATTGAATTTAATATTCTATGTACATTAAGTTACACATACTGGTATTACTGGGTAAAATGTCAAGTCAGTAAGCCCCTAGAAAAGATATGCACAATTACATACATTTAAGGGAAAAGATGTCATTTATGTGTTGTTGTTTTTTTACAGAATACAACTTTGTTATAGTAATCAGTTGAAATACATCGCAATAATCCAAACTGCAATGACATACAATTCAACAAAAAGAATAATGTACATTATCAGGATTCACTGTTTGCTTTTTAAAATACCATCCTTTTTTTGCTCCATAATACTGCACTACCAGTCCACCCTCTGCACTTTTCCAACCAGCAATTCTACTTCCTTCAAACATCACCTAAGGGATGATTATGTGCAGAATTTCTATGGGAGCCATTTTTTGATGCGTCTTCTCTAGCGTTCTTATCCCAATTCAAACATGCAGCTACATTATCACTGGAGGAGTTATGTCTAGCACTAGTTTGGGAATCTGAAGCCCTTTTTCCAGGAACTTGATCATTTTCAACTCTAGTACTGTCATGTTGAACATGATTTTTACTATCATTCTTATTATGATGACGTCTTGGACTCCTGCTATGTTTCCTATGATTGGTTGGACGACGTCCTGACACACTGTCTTCATTGCCTAAGTTATAGCCCCTTTCCTCATTATAAGATTTTGGATGTCCCGCTGCAAGGTTGTGGTTCCCACCACTATGCTGACTGTGGTGATATCCAGACGTTGGTGGATCCAGCGCCAACAGCTTTAAGTCAGCTCTGACCAGACCCAACTTGACATATTCAAAAAGTTCCTGGTGGACATTTGAACGTTTATGCCCAGAAACGCAAGTACTTCCATATTCACGAATAATCTTCAGTAGGGCATCTGAAAAGGAACAGAACAAACCAAGCTTTTTTAAAAGCTTAGTTTCCTCTTGGTGTTGACACAATCTTGTAAAATATGAGTGAGTCACACAGACATTGATTTATATACATTACCATTCAGTCTCTTTATAGGTTGGGTTGTTTAAATTTCCAACAAATTTGACGGTCAATGACATCACAATGTCAACAAACTCAAAATGCTTTTATTCCTTACACCTCACCATATTATGGTTATACAAACGCTTATACATGACTGGGAATGATTATGACACTCAAAGAAATTAACTTAAAATACAATTATCAAACAAGGAGCATTCCTTGATATTTGTTTAAACTTAAAAACTTGAATGAAAACATATCACAAACAGAAATTTTGTTGAAATGCCAGCTTGAACATGATATATCTTTAAACCCAAGAACAAATCTTTTATAAAAACAACAATCCAAAACATTGAAAATTGTTTTTGTATGGGTTAATGACTAAAAAAACTGATCAAAGGGACACAACTATGATGTACCATAGCTTACTCTTATAAATTATATCCGATACAAAAAATAAATTATTTCAATATTAACAATTGGTTTAAAGCTACTGACAAAAAATAGATGAATGCAGTTTCAATGTTTTTAAATAACTACGTGTTTTTAGACCATTGTTACATTATTTGCTTGACAAAAGCTTTGTTAATATAGCTTAGACCACATCCTCCCAAAAACTGGAAGGTTAATAGACCAATTCAAGTGTCAAGTGCGCATGCGCCGAATTTAATCTCGAATCGCTAGATGAGACCCCATATCGGGAGATTAGCAAAACTGGGGGCTGGCTTTCCCACGCATTTCATTCGGAGCCATTTGCGTTTCTATTGTGTGTAAACGGTTTAAATTAGTTATAAATGGTTATATTTCATGCATATTTATACTACCTTGTTTTTATTATGAGGTATTAATGCCCAAAATTGGATAAATATCGGCAATATACCGACCGAAAAGCACTTCATGTGAAGACCGAAAAGCACTCAATTTCTCGCTATATATATGACTATTTGCGTTTCTATTGTGTGTAAACGGTTTAAATTAGTTATAAATGGTTATATTTCATGCATATTTATACTACCTTGTGTTTATTATGAGGTATTAATGCCCAAAATTGGATAAATATCGGCAATATACCGACCGAAAAGCACTTCATGTGAAGACCGAAAAGCACTCCCGCGACAGCAGAGAATCACCGAAAAGCACTCAAGTTCTCTATATATACATGAAAGTTAACTATAAGGGCCGATTTTAATGGATTGAAAAGATGTTCATATTTATTTAGTCAATGTCTGTTCAGATTAAAACTTAATTTTAAGGTCTGAAGTCATCATTAACAACTTGTGAACGAACGGCCGGTACGCTTCTTTAATCAGCACAAAGCAGTTTGGAAATAGATTTTCGCACCTTCAATTAATTATATTCCAGATAATGATGAGAAGTTGTGTTATGATCGGCGCCTTTCATTCATGTCCGAACAGTGCGGCTCGTGTGAATTAATGTACAGTTTTGTTGAATTACATTTGCTCAATTAATTATTCGATGTACGATGTGAATCTAATTTTAGTTTTAGTGCAGATTCGTTCATACGACACAAAGACACTATTTTATTCTACGGATCATTTCGGTTTAGAGGACTGAGACAGTCATGTTAAATATCGAATATAATATATATTTTTATAAACAACTGGTAGCGAGTTATAAATATATCGGCAATGTACCAACCGAAAAGCACTTCATGGTGTTTATCATCTTATACGTAAATTGATGTATATGTTTTAAGTATTTCTAATTGACGTGAAACTCTTAAATAGAAATTGCAGCATGACTTTTAGTTAATGTGCTTTGTATTAATAATAGCGATTTTAATCGTTCCATTAAAACCATTCATTGCGCGAGTATCGAGTGTACGCTGGTAACTTAACACGCATTTTATTATGACTATTAATTTACAGCTCAAACACAAATTTAAAAAGGCGCGTGTGCGTTAAATCAATTACAATGGATTATTGAAGATACAAAAAATCAACATGTACACTTGAAATTCAATAGCTCCCCCAATAAGTGCAGAAAAAACAACGTGTCAACGTGAAACCCCAAAAACGCACATGGTTGCCGGGTTCTGGCCCCCTTTTCTCGCAGAAATGCAGTAAGAATTCTGTACATATAATCATGTGTTTAATACATAAACATATTGATTAAAAATATATCTGTACAGTTAATGACCATGGTATTTGTAGTAGTAACAGAATTGTCACATCTTATTCGAGAGCACAGTCCCTTTAACAAATCAATAAATATTTTGGCAAGAAATGTGCGGTACAATGTGATACAGTCATCAAGTGAGTCAAACGACTTTTCCCGGCTTTCTATCAAGTAATGTTTAAGTTTTTCAATGTCAAAATCTGGTACACCAATTAAATTATCTTTCCACTCTAGCGATGAAAACAATTCTTTATCGAAAACTTTATCTTCCATTGTTTTATGTAACATTTTCACGTTCGAATACACAGCAATGTAAACATGAAATGAAGAGCCCCCAGTTTTGCTAATCTCGTCAGGAGTTTATCGATTTTTAAGAAAAGCGTCTGAATGAGCTTGAGCGCGGGGTTATACAGACGCTTAATTTGAATTGGTCTATTATGTGGATAGGGTTCTTGAGCATCAGATTAATATGTCCACGCTACCTTTGAAGATATGAATAAGCCATGCTCTGGAAAATGAGGCTTAATGCATGTGCATAAAGTGTCCTCCCAGATAAGCCTGTGAAGTCGCCTAAACTGGATTTTTGCTTAGAAGAGATTTCCTTTAAACAAAAAATCCAATTACACCAGAAAGTGAAGTCCCTGACTAGTCTGTGCGAACTGCATAGGCTAATCTGGAATGAGATTTGACGCACATGCATAACCCTTTGCATGCTGGGAAATTTGTCGTCTGCTAAAATGTCGTCTGCTGAATTTCAAAAATTAGCATTTTATTTGATTTTTTTCCAAGAATACTATCAGAATAGCAAACAGTTTGGATCCTGATGAGACGCCACGTTGTGTGGCGTCTCATCTGGATCCAAACTGTTTGCAAAGGCCTTCAAAATCCGGTTCCAGCGCTCAAAGGGTTAAAGCCCTGTTTTCTCAGAGCGGAGCTCAAATACAGTACCAGTAGGCTAGTCCTTACCTATAGCTAGTGGATTTTCTGACGTGAGATATTTGTGCAGTTCGTAGATTTCATCCCTTAGTTTTGCGTCATCAAAAGTGAAATAGCACAGGTCCCTGCCTGCCTTAGCCGCTGCCATCAACTGTATAAGAGCTGCAATAAAAGGGTCCAACATAAATGTCAAAGAGCCGAAATAAAAAATGCACAAAATTAAGATTTTTTTTCTACTGGTTGGCGAGTATTTTCTAGACAGTAGTATTTTCCAGACGTTTTAATACATTCGTCCTTGGTAATCGCTTTTCGAATTTTGTTATTCTATTCAAATAAATTTGTGCATTATCAAGACAGTTTTATTAGTCTTCAAAACAGGGAAATAACTTTTATCACATGCTATACCTTGTTTTCAACGTAATACAACTCATGTCAGATCCTATATGTATGTGAAAAAATATAAACAAATTAAAGAAGTCTAAAACACATGCAACTGTCATCTGAGGAAATGAAATAAAGTGCATGTGCAACAAAATACCAATAACGCGCCAAGACAGTGATAGTCATATATTGAACTGTCTGTTTATTAAACTGACCAAGTACGACAGAGCCTCGTTTAATGCGCTACAATGTTGAACAAGGGCTGTTTGTAAAACATGCATGCCCCCCATATGGGCTGTCAGTTGTAGTGGCAGCCATTGTGTGAATATGTTTTTTGTCACTGTGAACTTGACCTTTGACCCAGTGACCTGAAAATCAATAGGGGTCATCTGCGAATCATGATCGATGTACATATTAAGTTTCATGATCCTAGGCGTACGCGTTCTTGAGTTATCATCCGGTAACCATTTTACTGGTTCGAGTCACCATGACCTTGACCTTTGACCTGAAAATCAATAGGGGTCATCAGCCAGTCATGATCAATGTACCTATGAAGTTTCATGATCCTACGCCTAAGCCTTCTTGAGTTATCATCCGGAAACCATTTTACTGTGTCGAGTCACCGTGACNATATGTCATACTTTTTTATTGAAAAGGACATATCAGCTTTTGTCTACAACTTTCTTATATTATTATTTAAATAACGTTTTACATGTTGCCTGAAATATTATTAAATTTTCTTAATAACATCTTAATTCACGGTTGAAATGTTCAACATGAAAAATAATGAGCCTTAAATAAACTTAAATAGTTTCAATTGTGTTCTCTAGATTTCCTAAACGTATGTCTTTATTAAATTTTCGTAAAACGGTCTAAATTTACGATTGAAAAACAAAAACACGAACAAAATAAGTGATTTATTTTTCTTTAATTACGGATTATTAATGACAGCAACATACATCTCTTGAAAAAAACATCAGCGATAAAGGCGCGAACGAATTCGCTAAATGGGCGGCGATGTTCCAAGTGTGAATTAAAAGCGTTTATGGGTTTGCCCGTGACACCACATGTCTGCACATGTGTAGATACCGAAATTAAGATAAGATATCACGCGTCACCTTTAAATAACATGTTAAATGACAATCAAGACCTTATTCATGCCAGGGACCTACACAAATAGGTCCATGTCCATGCTGTGTTTTATTACTCTTAAAAGATGAACCTTATTTCTTCTTATTACGTAATAACTTATATTTAAAAAAAACACGAACTATTATGTGGTTGTCAGATCAATAACAGAAACTATTTAAATCTTCAAATATATTCGATAAAACCGTTTCGCTGTCTTGTTTTGCGCAGGGACCTATACAAACATATATAGGTCCATGTTTTTTTCTTCAGTACCGTTTTGGAGGAGCGCGAGAGTATTCAGGGGCGGGTAATCCGAGAGGTATCGATTTCTGGGATTGTCTATATACCGCACGCGATATCGATAATTTACGTTCTAGTATTTTCCCATGAATATTATGACAGATAAAGCCGAGAAAACACAATCCAGACTACATTTCAATGGAGTAAGTCAACGTCTTGCGGTAGAGGGTACCCTATCAATTTTATGGAGCCCCAAACTTCTTAGGTCGCCAGTGGTCGAAACGTTAATGAAATAAATATTCCGCATTCTATACTTTTATCTAGAACTGTCTCCGTTTCTATAGCATAAATTGTTTATTTTTATGTTTGCATTTTCAAAGAAATCTGTTTATTAATTGGGGCATGTGTTTTGGCAACGGAGCAAAAGTGTTTTCTTGCATTGAAGCGGTGTAAAATGAAAAGTGTATATCTTGATAATTTCGCAAGCATGTGGAAATATTTATCTCTGTTTGTTTTACCATACAATCTAGCAGTATTTCGAAGCAGTTGCATGGTTTCTCACGTCTTGAAATTAAACCTGCATATCTGTTTATTACGTCTTATTGAAATTGTAGATTTCAATTCTCTGCCTGTTGTTTAGTTTCTGGTAAAAATCTGAAAAGATAGAAACGTGGAGGTTAATCAAATGTATTTCAATGGACATGAGTCTCACTCTGTGAAAAGGGGGTTTAATGCATGGGCGTAAAGAGTCGTCCCAGACTAGCCTGTGCAGTCAACGCAGGCTAATCAGGGACGACACTTTCCGATTTTATTGCATTTTTCGTTAAAAGGGAGACTCTTCTTGACGAAAATCCAGTTTATGCGGAGAGTGCACATGTTAACGTACATGCCTTCAACCCCCTTTTCTCAGAGCGCGGCTCATATAGATAAGACATACTATATTGTTACCCATTGAAGCCGATATCCTAGATACTAGACACAATAACGTGGCGGACATCTTCCTAAAATCATTTATCGCATCGATCATATCTGTGTTATTCGTATTTTGTGATTTATAACGGAACGCATTATATGTCATACACATATTATACATAATTGAGAAACAACCATATATTGCACGAATCTGCACGAGCATTTAAACGGCATTCGTTCATTTAAGGAATGCGCTTTACCGGAAAAGTAATAAGAAGCGCATACATACGGAAAACAAATAAACAAAAATGCGGTGATAATAGTTTTTTAAATGGTAAAATCAGTGAATTGAAATTTAATGCGAAATAGCAGTATGTATAGACACGATGCTTACTATGTTATGACAAAACGTTAAATTAAAAGTTTAAGTGCATGCGCCCCTGAAAGCGAATATTAATTTATTTTCCAATTTATTTTCTATATCTTCGCAGCGTATCGAAAGCACAGTTTCTTTCATTTTTACTTCGATTTGAAAGCATCTAATTTGACACCCCATCGACTATCATGTTTAAATAGCGATTTATGTCGTGTCCTTTCTGTTTAAATGAAAAACATAAATCTAATATTAAATTTCTATCGTCTCTTCTTTGAATGCGATGAGCGCGCATTTCGTTCCGTATGACTGCTTGCGCACGCTGCTCTCGAGTGCACGTGAATCCCGAACGCCAATAAAGTCACGTATGTGACACGTTGAAACCGCTAGCTACTGAAATGAATATGTGACATATTTATGACCCCAGCCGTATAAACCTGCAGCATTATTAAAAAAAAATATAAACACTGGAGGGTTTCCCTTGCAGTGATAGCATCGTAAATCCGTTTTCTAGTTACACATTATAAATAATATACTCAATACTAATGCCGAGGTAGCCTGTTTTCCTATCTATTCGGCCACTTAAGGATATCATGAGCTGTGGATTGTTAATTAACAATAAAATAAAACATTATAACACATTATGTTAACAAAATATACATAACAAACAAGTTTTAACGCGAACTTCCATAGGAAACGGTTTGTTTACAAAAAAAATACCTCGTTTTTCATGTGACAGTATATTTCGTATAATATCACCTTTAAAAACAAAAAAAAGGGGGCATGTGGTTCCCAGCAGCGTAAATTATACGAGACCTAATTCTTCTTCTGTGAAGAGGGTTTCTCGTCCGAAATTTTCAGTGTCGATCTCGCCGCATATCCTATCACGGAGCGTCTGGTATGGGATACCATAATCCACGGCCGTTTTCCTCATAGATTTTTTATTCAACCGAACCTCAGAAACTGGCTTTAACATGGTCTCATTGGAATACTAATGTACCGATTATGGTAACTCGAGGGGTTTGCCTAGCATTAAAAGGTGTGCGGTGATTTAATAACGGACGCATATTGGATTTTAATTGTGAACGCTTATTTTTTAACGGAACGCCAAAAACCGAAAGTAAACATATACCTAGACGGGCCTCAAATTAAGGGCTACGGTAATAGTGAAGAAGTCATGTGACCCCAGAAAAACATGAAAACGCTGACGAGTGCCTGATTTGTGAAAATCCGACGAAAAATAACTATTTATGAGTTATTTGCATGTGAATTGAGGTTAAATTGTGTACAGGTCTATACATTATATACAAGAAAAACGGTTTATATCTGTTTTTGACGCATTTTAATATCCCGATGATCAAGAAGCGAATGTTATGATTACTTGCTGAAAATTCGGACACGTGCGGATACGCGGATTCACAGTTAATGACTTCATAAGAAAGTGGCCGAATAGATAGGAATGGCCGAATAGATAGGAAGGATATCGCAATATAAAGACTACACTTATTACACAGTCAGAATTCAAGACCGAAATAATGTATCCGGACATGCAAGACCAAAACAATGTATTGACTAAACTAGCTGTCACTCAATATTGCCCCATCAATTACCTAAACAATTTGACCGCAACTGGAAAACTTAAAAAAAAAAATCATAAGTGGCATTTAAGCTGATTTTAATAAGAAGACTTTAATCAAATGATTTAAACAAACTTAAACAAAACATTTGTATGCATGTGCACAAAAGTATATCCACAAAAGCCATTTATTTGTGAAACCATTGCACGAAATCCGTCCAGTATTGCCAATGTGCAGTTGTCGAAGGGCTGAACTGCACCTGTGACCTTTACGGAGAGCTGTGTTATGCGATTTTAGCGTAACACGCAGTGGACTATTTTAATGACGCAAACATGTTATATACATAATGAATACTCTTCCGCGCCACGCAGTAGTTTTTTTTCCCTGATCTATTAATAGCCTCATATTGTGAATAATCTGAGCTGCGCAAAAATACTACGTTTCTGACGTAGCACATAGTGGACTACATGTATTTCATTCATTCATTCATAAAATTACTCTTCCATGGAACATATAGTTAAAATATAGTTTTTTTGACGTTTTCTATATACGATCCGTTCAAAATTATTCCATTTAACACGATATGCATATTACGTGTAAATTTGTAAATGAATGTAGTTCAAGAACTGAAACCGCGTCGCGAACTCTTCGCTGGCGCGGATGTGGGAGGGGACCAGGTTTTCAATCATAAGGCATTCTGGATTGCAAAACGTGCTTATACCATTAGTTGTTCGGAAGCGAGAAAAACTAAAAACCGGCGAAAAACAATGGTGCAATATATAAAACGAAATTAACAATCAAACTACAGTACCTAATAGGTTATTGAATTTATTTATTATGAATAAATGGTGGTACTTTGTAAATACACTCTGTAAAGATATATTCTTATTAATATGAGCCTCGCTTAAAGCTTTGTGCTTAAAGTGTCGCCCCAGATTAGTTTGTGCAGTCCACACTGGCTAATCAGGGACGACACTTTCCGCTTTTATTGTATTTTTTTAATTAAAGGAAGACTCTTCTTTACGATAATCCAGTTAAGGCGGAAAGTGTCTTGCACCGGCTTATCTGGGAAGACACTTTATGCACATGCATTGAACCCCTTTTCGCAGAGCGTGACTCATATGTGTCCACCAAGCACGACGACTTTCGACGATCTTCCAGGAAATAATTTGACTCGTGTTTATGTACAATACCAGAACTACATAACAACGAATGGAATAACACAGAGCTGATATGAAAACAAATAAATGAGCCTCGCTCTATGAAAAGGGGTTTTATGTTTGTGCGTGAAGTGTCGTCCCAGATTAGGCTGTGCAGTCCGCACAGTCTAATCAGGGACGACACTTAACCGCTTTTCTTGTATGTTTCGTTTGATGATAGACTCTTCTTGACGAAAATCCAGTTAAGGCGTTTTCCTGTGCGGACTGCAGGGGCTAATCTGTGACGGCACATCACGCACAGCCATTAAACCCCCTTTTCACATAGCGAGGCTCAGATGTTACGTGCTGCGATCAAGTGTCCCAAACGGTAATATTGTTAAGATACAACTCGCGTGAGCGTTGTCATTGTACAGGGTGGAGACTTATACTGAGCATACCACTGGTTGTGCTTTGAAGTAGTAATAATTGTTCAATTATAGCTGAATATGCTATTCAGGAACATGAGCTACGCAAAAATTGCTCGAATAACTTGCAGATCTTGCGAATTGCTAGTGATATTTTCCAGGCTGCACCTTAATTTGCTTGCAGTACTCGTTGCCATTGTGTTCCATTACTTGTTTGTGCTACTCGCACTAACAAACTACGGCAACAACAAGAACTACGACTAATACTAATACCACCACAACCACTACTACTACAACAACATCTACTACTACTGCTGCACCACCACCAACAACAGCATCAGCANTTAATAGCCTCAGATTGAGAATGACCTGCGCTGCGCAAAAATACTAAGTTTGTGACGCAGCACATAGTGGACTATTTAATCATTCATAAAAATCATCTTCCGCGACACTTATAGTTAAACAATTATTTTTTTTACTTTTTCTATATACGATCCGTTAACAATTATAACATTTAACATGATATTCATAGTATGTGTCAATGTGTACATAAATGCAGCGGTGCGGGAAAAACCAGGTTTTGAATCATTAGGCAATCTGGATTGCAAAACGTGCTTTTATCCTACAGCTAAATTATTTTATAGAACATAATAGGACCCCTACAGAAAGGATAAGGTTTATCCCACACCTATGTTTATCCCACACCTAGTCATGTGTGAAGGAAGGTCATATTACTCGGAATCAACTATAAAGTATTCATTGCTAGTAAAATCGAATCAGATTCAACAAAACAAACAATTTGATACCGAGATGTAATATATTTTAAACACAAAATGCAACACCAACAGCAAAAAATATTTTTACAAATATTAAGCGCGCGTGCTCATGACGTCACTATTAACACGTCAAACGACAAAAGTCGTATTATTTCCCTGTAAAACTGCAGCGTTTTAGCGATTTTTTTTAAATTATTGTGTATGATAAATAGAATACTATGTAAGTGTGATTGTGTACTTATATTTATCCCACTCGTCTCAGAAAGGCTTACAAGGCTCGGCAAGACACGCCATGTAAACCTTTCTTCATTCGTGGGATAAATTTAAGTACACAATCACACTAACATAGTATTCTCTATACATGTATACCCTTAGTTCCTCGCAAGCGAACAACTAAACAATCATTTAGAGCAATGTCAACTGCTGGCTATGTCTCGGAGGTACATGTATGTGTTCCGTGCATTATTTATTTTTTATTGGATCGGTTCAATTTCAGATCAAGGGCTTTGAGGCGGATTATGTGGCTGATACTACTTGCACCTTAAGTGTCAATGGTGATTGTTGTTTTACTAATGTTGCTGTGGAAATGCAATTTTGACAGCTTTAGACTGTCTGATCTGTTTTCTTTAAAGCAGTTCATTCACAATGTTGTAATATTTTATCATTTTTAAATACGTAGCATGCAATTTGGAAATACTTGCCTGCTCATTATAAAAAAGGCAATTCTTATTTATTGTTTGATGATT